>VYXC01010327.1:144801-264801 GCA_013397175.1 Platysteira castanea | reverse complement strand
CCAGCTCTGATTTATTGTTTATATCAGATGATGCCATTTAACCCCGTACTGGACACAATACAGAGCTTGATATTTTTGGGTGAAAGGGGAAAAGAGGGTTTTACTGCCCAGCCTTTCACTGTCTAGTGCCTCCATGTTTAATAAATTAACATCTTTAAATCTATCATCTATCTGTATTTCTTGTGCCTTGTGCATTTGGTATAAAAAGTCTCTGTTTCCTAGTTACTGTTACAGATTGTATCTAATGATGCGGAAACATGACAACATGAACACATGCACTGACAAATTTCATAACTTTGGCTCTTAAATAAGGTAATTTCTGAGGAGAATATTCTGATTTTTCATCTGTGCACATTGTGTGTTTTTATATTTAATATGCTGGAACTTAGTTCAGAAGATTTAATATTGCAACACACTGTTCAAACAGGTCTCTACCAAGGCAAAATGATTACTGATGCCAATTGCGACACTTTGGCTCAGTGTTTCAATAGTTGGAATATGAGCTACAGTCATTTTACAGCTGAAAAAATTATCAGTGATAATTGACTGTGAGTCTTGAACAGGCAGCTTATCCAAGTTCCATTCAGACAACAAAGGTGCAGAAGAGCCAAAGAGATTTAAGTCCTCAGTTCAATGTGTCATACCCTCCCTGACATCACTTTATTTTTTAACCATCATCCAATGGACCGTATAAGATATATAGGGGTTGATGGCTTTGGCTGCTGAATTTATGAGTAGAATCTCTTGCTGAATTGTCCCATAATTGGGTTCTTAAAATAGATTTTCTAAGGTAAGTGCAGTTGTAGTTGTGCATCGTATCCAAGTTCAGAATTTTTTCGTAAAAGTGAACCAGACATAGAAATTTATAGGAAAAAGTATAAAGGCCAGTGATTAATAATGATCATATAGATTAAATGTCATAATTATACTGGCAAGACTAACAGGCCAAGAAGGAAATAGAATTTGATGAAATTTAATTAATACTAGATTTAAGCCTTGCATTCCAGCATACAAGCTGTTTATATTTAGAAATATTACAGGATTAATTAATTTATTTCAATATTTTTGCAAAGAGATTAAACACTGTATAATGCTACAGATGAATTTTTTTAATATATGAATAATAACTAATTTGATTATTAAAATAACTCAGTTCTAGTTAAAACTTGTGCCTAATTCATACCTACATTTTTTGTAATTACCTAGCAATTCTTACTTAGAGTTTAGATTTTGTTTTCCTACTTATAGATTGGAGGCAAAGTTGGTGAGGAATTTATTTTTAGGAAAAATAAGTATGTTGATATATTTTACTAATTTTGGTTTAAGTAAAGATATTGCTGAAAGCAATTCAAATAAAATATAGAAACTATATTCAAACATCTCACCCAAGGAATGGAAATGTTGGACATTTTGTCACAAATATACAAATAAAACAGGACATAATTATCTACTCTGGTCATGGCAGTTACCAAAGTCCTTGAAGTACAATCTGATATACCTGAAGTCATGCTGAAAAGCATTACCAATGTATTTGGTATCACTTAAAATTATCTAGTAGTGTTAATTTCTTTCAATGATTTTTTAACTGCTCATCTGCATTCAGTGTCACTTCTGCAGGGTGGAATAGGAAAACATACAGTGAAGTATAACAAAGGAGGAGCTAAGAGAACAGAGCTGGGGGGAAAAAAGGCTTTCTGAGTGTGAAGTGGACTTGATCTCTCTCAGGGACACTCCTCTCAACCCACTTTGTGTCAAGGAACTAGCATGGGTGAAGTTCTCAAGTTCTGCAGACAAATGCATCACACTCACATCCAAAGCCCTATAGTGGCATTCAATTGGTGCACCTGTATTTGAATTTTTCCCCTCAAAGTACCTGAAATAGACTAAGAGAAGGGTTTTTTTTCTATTTTCCCTTCCCCCTTCTCCATTTATCTTTTAATGGCAGTACAGAGAGGGAAGAGAAGGGAGGAAGGGAGGTGACAACAGTAGGAGGGGGTAGCAGGCTCTGTAGGATTGCAAGCAAAGGTTCATTCATATACGTTTATTCCATACAAAGAAAGAGACTATTCAACCACTTTGAATAGATCATCATAACTGCTTGTCTGGTCAGCTTTCTACTTAGAGTTTCAAGTTATAGGGGTCGATGTGTAATCTAGGGGTCTTGTCTAGCTGCCTCTATTAAAAAGTGCAGCACTCAATGCCAGCTGCACTAAGCGGGGTGCCTCTATCTGTAATAGTGCCATCAACAATTCTGAAGATGTACTTTGAGTGCACACGGGATAGACAGACAGTCTGTTACAGCAATGACATTTCCAGAGCTGGCCACAGCTGATTTTATGCTAAATACACTAATCTTTTACATCAGTCCTTTAATCAGGAAGATATTCACTCATTGATATGCTCGTAGTTGAGGCAAATTAAGTTGGCTTTGATAGTCCTTTTTTCCCCTTTCTGAAATAATTAGGAAACAATCCAGAGTTTAACTCACATAGCAGTAGCAAAGGGTATTTTGAGGTAGGATGTGTTCTGTCATTGGTTTTTTAGATTTTTTTTTTATTGTTTCTCTTTTTCTCTCTCTATTTTTTGGAGAAAGAAGTATTAGTTGCATTTCATCTGTTGATTAAATGCAAGAAATTAATTAATTACTCTGACTCTTTATCTTCTTTTTTATTTTTTTTCTCAGTGGTATGTGCAGGAAAGGAAGACTGGTGCTAGAAAGTGCATTCCCTGTCTTGAAAGAGAGGAATTCTCTCTCTGTTTTGAAACAGGGAGAAACACAATAAAGTGAGCAGACTCTGAAGCTCTAGGAAGCCTACTCTAGGTGTCTGAGGATCTGTAGGCATTCCTTTTAAAGCAATGAACGTTGCTGTCTTTTGTCAGCGTGGCTTCCTAGGCACATTTGTTACTGCTGGCCTCAATGCCCTTCTCATCTACTCACCTGAATAAATCTAAAAAGAATGGAGGAAACTAATTGCTGCTTGAATCAAAGAATCTCATGTAAATTTGCTCTTTGTGATATATACCACAGATGCAGAATATGCTGTGCCCTTCTCTTTTCACACATCTTACATCTAGACACAATGTGCATTATTTAGTTAATCATCAAGTGAAAAGCTGCCAAGGACAAATGTTAAAAGGGAGAAAGACAATCACAATTTTTCCTTTCCAGATTCCCATTTCTGTTTTCCTTTGCTCCTCTCTCTTAAGGCTTAAGACTGTAAGCATCAGACCTATGTTATAAAAGCTCTCAGGCTTGGAGGCTGAGAAGAATGTGGAAACTAATAATGACATGGCCTTCAGTGCTTTGTTTGCAGTGAACAGAAACAACAAAATATTCTTCCAATGATCTAAGCCTGCTCGAAACACAGTGCCATTTCTTCCCTTGAGATGTGAAGCAAGGAGTGTATTGAGAGTATATTCTTCCTTTTTAGACTAAGGTGTTTGAAGCCTAGGACAATTTTAAAACTTGAGAGACCACAGCATCTCATCTAGATCCAAATAATTTTGGCTTTTCCCTCTGTCCTCCAGCCTGACAAGATAAGAGATAAAAACTCCAAAGATAAGAACTAAGGCAGTGCTACAGCTAATGGCAGCAACCAAATACTGCTGACCTTTACCTTTTTCATGTTGATCCACAAGAACTTGGCAAGGCCAGGGTTTGGGGGTTTTTAAGGAACAACATCAGAGTAAAACCATGAAGTTTATTCTTTATTTATAACATAATACTGAATTTTGAGCTTTAAAGGATCAGGAATGGGACTCTATAGAATATTTTCTGCAGTGGAAATCTTTACATCTGATTTCAAGATGGCATTTGTCAACAAAATTATCAGATCCACTGCTAGTCCCCAGTGTGTTAGAAGGAGAGTCAAACTTCGGAAAAAAAAATCTTGATATGCTCTTAATTTATGCCGGGGTTCATAGGAACTAGGGAAAGAAAAGTATTGGTTGCAGTAGCTTTGAATTTCACTCAAATGCTTTCTCAGGCCTGTCTTCTATGTTTTCTCTTGGTTTTGCTTAAGTTCTCCACTCTATTCTATGCAACTGTGTGCTTTTTGAAGTATAAAGAAGAGAAAGCTTCTTGTCCTTGTCATTAAGAACTTGCATAAATCTCTTCCTTCCTTCCCAGCCACCTTTTATTTTTACTGGATAGCTTTCTAACACTTTTGATCTGCTACATTTTAGTGTTTTAATATTCTCTTTCCTTCTTTGTCTTCCCCTGTCTTGGGGTGACTTTATGATGTGTATCCCCTATCGCCTGCTCTATGCCCAGACATGAATCCTGTGCCTTTAAGACTGGGTCCAAGAGAATGAAAAAGCCAGGTGAACTTTCCAAAGCAGTTTTGTGTTCAGGGACACAGAGGTAGCTGCTGCTGCAGCAGAGTGGAGGAAACCTTCCTGCTTTTCCCAGTTCTTGGCTTCCTTTCTCAGGAGAGAGACGGAGAGTTAAACTCCTTTGCTTCCCTGCGACTTTGGCTTCTTCTTCTACTTCTCTTCTGGAGTGTTTCAACATCAGAACACTCCGGGAGACTTTACACCAGCCTGGAGGGGCTCCCCCACGCCAGGCTCCGGCTCCGGGAAGGAGAGAGACCATACACACGAAGGACTCTGAGAAAATTTACCAGGTTCTCTCCGCAGTGAGAGGTTTTATTATTTAGCATTATTCTCTTCCTGTGCCTGCCGTGCACTGTGTTTGTTAAATAAATAGTTCTTTTCACTTTTTCCTCCAAGGAATTTCTTCCCGAACCAGGTGGGGGAGGGGGGGCTGAAACCTGCCTTCTACCAGAGGACATTCATTTTCGGACGTTCCTACAACTTTTGTCTCAAATCGGGACAAATATTTAGTCAAACTGCTTCTCTCATTCGTTCATTCATTTGCTTCTGTTATGTTTTCCTGTTTTATTAAATGGGCTCTACCTCTATTGTTCTCCAAATTAAGGTCTGAACTAATAAACAAATGTCTGTGCAACGCTGAGTGGTCAAAAGGATAAATGTGAATATAGAATTAGACACTACACAGGAGTCCTCCTTAGCCACAAGGCTTACATGGTAGGTGCAGCAAAATAAATAAAGACAGAAAAAAAAATAAAAAGAGAAACAACTTAAAAAGTGATGTGCCTTACGTAACACTTTGGAAAACTGCAGGAAAATCTCCCTTTTCATGCTTTTATCTTGCAGTGTCGTTGATTATTTGATCTTCCTCTTTGACAAAAGATATCACATAATAAAAAAGATATTTTTAAAGTATTACTGCTCCCTTAATATTACCACAAAAATAACATGGGAGTAGCTTTACCATTTACATCTTAAATAAATGTATCGTGCAGCTCCTTTCAGATCACCCCCCTGCGAGAGTGGGATCCAATAGCTGACTGGGTTAATATTACCCCTCAGGTAGTAAGGGAACTTCGATGCTGTTCCAGACTTCTTAACCATAACCATAATTTTTATTTGTTAGTTCATTTTAAAAAAAGAAGAAAGAGGGCTTTGTGAAATAACCATTTAAGCATTTATGTTTTACAGAGAGGAAAATGTTTTGCTAGGAAATCTTTTTTGAAGGTGGTATTGCACTCAAGGGGACATCCCAGACCAAATCATGAATGTCAAATTTTAGTCTGACTCTGTGGCCACTTGGAAGCTGACTGCAGGTCTTGCTGAGAAATCTATTCACCACATATATGTAAGTTAAGAGATGAAGCAATGCCAGTCAGAGAATTAATAATAGAAGATTAGTAAAAACTGTGGAGATGTTTTTTTTCCCCCTTTCCTGCAATCAGCCAGATCATGGGAACAGTATTGGGCTTTTTTGCCTGGAGTAATTTATATCATATATTCTGCTAATGTTTTGTGAAACATGTGATAAAGCAAACTTTGTCTTGTTGCAGGTGAGGGTAATGTTTTTGTTAAGCACAGAAATTTGAAAATCTTCATTCCTTCTGCTGCAGGTTAGGAATAGTAACATTTACTTTACAGAGACAAATATTTACTTTATTTTTTTATGCATTCTTCAAGATAAATCAGAGTTTCTTCACTGACCATCACTGGACACCGAGACCCTTTGTGCTTTTCCTTCTCCCCAGGATTAGAATGGATTGGTTTGTGTTGAAATATTTTATTGATTTTTGGTTACTCCTGCTCTGAGAAACAGAGAAAGTTTTTTACAAGGTTTTATATTTTTAAATGTTTTTTCACACTATGGCATGGGTTTGTTTTGGTTTTTTATGGAGTTAGACCATGAGTTTATCCAGAAGCTTAAGTTAATGAAATAAGTCCTCTCATTAAGCATGGTGTGTTGGTGGGAGCACACGGCTGCTGTCCTCACCAGGCTACGCTGCCTGCCTGTTGATTTTTCTTGACAAATTTAAGGTATGTTTTTGACCTATAAAAAACAAAGTGGCATGAGACTTTCACAATAGCTGCAGGCATCTGAGGGACTTGAACTGATATCTTGAAACTCTAAAAGGGAAGACTGGCAGTAGGGTTTCCCGGAAGGTGCCTTCAGCTGTGAACTTATTAAAACCATCTTTGTAGACCTTCAGGGTGCTCTGCAAGGCATTTCTATTTTCTTATCTTTTGGAAGAGAGGGAGGAGTTTGAAAGGCCTCCTAATATTTTAGATAAGCAGTCTTTGTCCAAACAATTTCAGGAAAGTTCTTTTTTAAATATGTATCAAATGCAAAATTAGATGGCCTATAGAGGTGCTTGACTACTCAAAAATACATTTTACGATAACTCTCTGCTCTTTGTCTTGATAGTACGCCACTCTGGGCTGAGGAATGAAAAAAGTGTTAAGGAAAATCTTCCCCATTTCTAGTGACTGATAAAACTATACTGGTTTGGTCTGTAAGAACTTAAAGTGGGCTTGGCAGGCCATGGATTTGCTGACTCCTCTGGAATGCTGTGTATTGACCCATTTAATAGCAAGTATAGGATAGTCTTTCTGAGGATGCCACTCTATCAAAAGGAGAAGGCAAAACTATATGTCTTGACATTGCTACTTTTTAAAGAAATGTAAAGAGGTGTATTGGGGAAGAAGGAAATAGAAAAAGCAGAACAACTTCATCTGTTACATTTTTTTCTTTAACAGAAAGGCAAATTCCCAAGAAAGAGTATCATAAAGCTACTGCTCATTTCACAGACAAATTGTTTAAGGCAATGGGGGGCGATGTGCATGTGGTTATGTGTAGGTAGATGAATGGTGATGTGAACAAATGGGAGAAGCATAGATATCAAATATAAAAGAGAAATAGTGGATATAATAAAAGGAAGAAAAAGCAAGAAGAAGAGGCGGGAAAAGAGTAATCAAAATATCAAAGGAAGATTTCTGTGGTAGGAGGGAGGTATGTAGAAGAAGAATGAAAAGCTAAGAAGAAAGTGATATAAAATAATTTCTGTTACGTAATGAGTTGGATTGTTAATTAATTTAATGTTGTTGGAGAAGTGGTGCTATTAAATATATTTCACAATAGCAGAGTAGATGGTACAAATTGTTTCTTTCCTATGTTTGAGGGGTATCTTTGAGTTTTTTTGGGTCCAGTGGCAATGGCCATAGTAGAAATTAATATGGCAGGATGACTTTCACAGAGATTGCTATGGGTATCCCCTAGGCTAGCTGGTGTCAGGTAAATCAAATCAATAACTATCAGTCATTTTACCAAGGCCAAGACCTTGGGGATATGCAAATTATTAGAGATTATTTGGCCTTCTCTATTTTCACCAATAGGTGGCAATGTTAATTTTTTCATTGACCTCCATAATGATCTGTTATCCTAAATTTTGAATAATCATCTCTAAGTTAATTATAACATTTTTTTCGTTTGTCCTACTGCAAGTGTATTAAATGGTAGGAAGTGAAAATATATTTATGAGTTTCCAGATAATTTAATCTTGTTTTAAAGAAGTTAAAATAAAAGGGCAAGGGATGTGAGAACTTCTACCAGGTCACCAGAAGCCTATCCATAATGCTTTGATAGTCCAGCACCTCCATTCTGATTTCCAGTCCAACTCTTATTTCCTGTCCTTTTGGTAGTGTTTGCTTTAATATTTTACGGTTTTCCTTTTTACGTTTTCCAATTAATTTTCTTTTTCAGATGTATACTTGGAAATTGTAGATTCTATGTGTAACATGAAAGATCTAAACACCTTCTCTACATGGAAGATCTAAACACCTTCTCTACAGTTTTTCAATGCTGTTCTTGTTTATATGTGCTCTGTATTCTTAATCATCTTATTTGTTTTTCAGGATGAATTTTTCTTAGCATGTTACCAGCTTAAGGATCAGAGTTTTCCTGAGGCCATTGTCAATACTTGGTACTATTTTTCCTTGAGTTTTAGTCAATTGCCAACACTCGACTTTCTAGAGCAATGTTGATATGGTTATAAGACGTGACAGAGGTACTGTAGGTGCATCTTCATTTTCAAACTGAATTTATTTCTCTCCTAAGTTTTATTTCTCTCCACACCCCTTAAATTTATTCAATTCACTCAGAAGTTAGAAATCAATATTTTTACATGAAAAAGGCCAACAATCTTGTCATTCTTTTTACCCAAAACTAACACAGAGTTAATTGGAAGTTTTGACTGAGTAAAGACTAAAGAATTTGGCTCACAAGAAAGACAGTACCTGAAAATGTATTTTCCTTAAAAGAAGAGGACTCCATCTGAAACAATACAATAGCATTTTTCAGTAAAATGAACTACTTGAAAGTGATATATTGTAATGCTTTTTGTAGCATTGCCTTATCCTTGGACTGATGTATGGTAGCAGTTAAAATGATTGTCAAAACAGGAAATGTACAGAACCAGAAAGTATCTAGAAGAATATGAACAGAGTTTTTATGATTGCTTGGCTTGACTTTGTTTACAAGCTCTTATTCATTAAGCAGTTTTCTTTGTGTCTCTTGAAATTCTCTATAGCATTTCTCATGTATTTGTAGCAGTTCACATTGAAAGTGTTATGCAAACATCAGTAAGATCAGCACTTTCTTTCACTTCCAGCCTGAAAGTCACGCCAGATTCATCAAATCTCAGCTTACTTGAAATCCTGGATGAATCTACTATATACAGCGGATGAACCACAGAGAAGTTAGTGAGTAGCACCCTATTTATGTTGAAACTGGTCAAGCTTAGAGAACTCACCCCATTCAAGGGGAAAAAAAAGAAAAAGAAAGAAAAAAAAAAGAAAAGGAAAAAGGAAAAAGAAAAAAGTGCATAAGGACTTCTACCAGCAAAAATGACAGCTTTTATAAGTAGAAATGGCACACAGAGAATCAACTGCTGCTTAGTTCAGATACTTCTCTATCTGTGAGATGTTTCTGCTTCTCAGGCTGGCTGGAAGTTTGTAGCTCCTTCTCTCCTGTCTCTAAGAATCAGCCTTGAAACTCATTTTTTTCACTGAAGTATCACTTATATCTGGTATAAGCTGAGCTGATGTGAAGCACTCCCAGCACAGTTTCCCTGAGATACAAGGTACTGCTCTGCCTTAACCATGACTGAATAGTAGCTTTTTAATGGCCACTGTTACAGCTGAATCAACAAGCAATAAGCTAGCAAAATTAAAGGTATTTAATCTTTGATCTTGCGGGTAGTTTTGGTTTTGCCACCCATGATGACGCCAGTAAAAAACAGACACATGAAACTCAATGTCAAAGCCTCTAACTGTAACTGTTTAATTAGTACTTCAGTTACTGTTTAATTAGTGTTTGACCACAATGTATGCAGTGTTTCTGATGTTAGCTGAAGGGTTCTCACTGGTGTTTTAACTTCAATTTTTAAGCCACAGTTTCTCTCAGAAGGCAGTAGGGTGCCTTAAATTCAAGCTGATGACTTATTGTATGTTATAGCTCAGTCCAAATGAGTACTAAAGACTGGATAGAAGGAGTACTGTAAAGGAACTGACTTGAAGTGAAAAGGATCTGTACTTCATTTGGGGCAGATTAAAGAGAAAAGTGTTCCAAATCCACCACATCCCTATGTAGTGAAGTCACAAATTAAAACAGGATCAAGAACAACCTATGAAGAACATCTTATGAATTTCCTGAATAATTGAAATATAAAGGCATCCTGGCATCTGAAGAAATATCTGAGTTATTCTTCTGTCTCCAACAGAGACAGAGGTGTTTAGGAATATAAGGCACAGAGTGTATGTGAAGTCAGCCTTGCCTTGGAAATTCTTCCTAACTAGTACTGCTTTCCTGACCAAAAAAAGCACACATTAAGTGTATCAACCTCAACAGGTCAAAACATCCAGAGCTGCATGATTTCCCTGTATATATGTGAATATTGCTTGATGTTCTCAAATTGATTTTTTTTTTTTTTTACTGTCAACAGCTGGATGCTGAGCTGAGGATTTGGTGTTCAAGAATGTATTTGCCCTTTACTTCTTAATATCTGGGCATCATTATTAACTTCTGAGAATCACAATGAGAATGTGACGTTCCTGCACTAAGACATTGCCAAACCTGGGAGAAGTTGAACTCAGGATTTTCCATAGTCATGTTATGGATCTCAGTTTAGAGGTGGTGTCCCTCTTCCTGGGGCATTCAGAAGATGGGCTGATACATACTTACATCACATTCCAGGTGTCCCAGTTTAGAAACTTTCTGGGCATCTACGCAGATAATCTAAATGAATCATCTCCCAAATTACAGTGTCTGTATTTAACCTCCTGCCATCCCCACCAGACTGGGGGTATTCCAGGACTGCCCAGGACACCAGAACCGCTCTCCACCCCACTTAGTTCAGAATTGGGATGCAGGCCTTCTCCTCTGCTCTAGTTTTACGTCTGTGACAAGATGGAATCTCTACTATTCCCCTTGGCACCATTAAAAAGGGGCCCAGCTTTGTCTATGCTGAAAGTCATCTCTTCAGCTCCATTAAAAGAAAATTAAATAAAGGAAATAATGACGAACTTTAAAAATAATTTTTAATACCTTAAGCTGTGTGTCAGCTACATTCCTAGACTGTTTTAAAGAAATGTATGTCAGGCTTTTATGAAATCAGTGGTCTCTGAATTTGGCTGTTAGTGTTTTATACAATAAACTTTTCCTAAAAATGACGAATCGCTAGCAGATGTTTTCTATTACCATAGTGTAGCTTTGTTATAATTCACTAGAATTGGTTTGATTTTTGCCATTTTCAACAACTTTTTTAGTGTGTTTATAAAGCTAATAAAAATATTTATCGGGGAGAAAACGTTACTATGCCACATCTCCACTGAAAAATTAGTCAGAAGAGTAGGGTACATAGTCTTCTTTAAAAATTATGACAAATATCAGTTTTATATAAATAAAGCAGTTTCAAACCCACAGCTTCTTGAAATAACAACTTCTAGTATAATTAAATGTTAAAACAGAATGGAAATCTGGCACTGAAAGAAAGAGGGTAATGTTTCATTTCCAAAGAATGCTGCTTTGAAAATTTGGATTCAGCTGCACATTTAAGCTTGATACAGTCAAAGAAGTTATAAAAGGTAAAATATAAGAGCTTGAACATTAGGTTAACTCCTCAGTTTCACTAATTTTCTAACTATTCAGCTTCTACATATAGAAATGGTAACACTAAGCCACTTTTTTTTTTTCCTCTGATAGAGGACTGACTGGAAGCTGAAAGGATCTGTGCAACTTAGAAAAACCTTAGCAGGAAAGATGAGAGTCTTAAAGTGACCCAGAGGACAAGCTTTTTCATCTGTTCTGAAGGCATTCAATACCATTGTTAGGAAGATTTCTAAATTGCCAATATACATTTCCCAGATCTTATTAGCATCTCATTACTCATATTTAAACTACAGAATCAGTCATTATACTAATGGTACTTTACTCCTTCATCATTGGTGTTTACTCCCCTCAAATATTTGTAGACTGTTATTTTTCCCTTTTAGTCATCATGACAGCTGGGCAAATACCTCAGAAAATTTTTGCAAATATTTGTGGAGTTCTGAAATGAAGCTCCATATCCTATTTTATTAAGTCATGGTGAACTTCTTCATTTAGGAGAAAAGAGCAGCTTTTCAATAACACTTTCTTCCATATATGTTAAACTTATATGTATTTTCTGCAATCCTGTGAGTCACATTAACACTTTATAGGGTTATGCGTTATGCTTTTTTCCTTAGAGACTTAATTTTGTGGATAATATTTATTTCCCCCTTTTTCTGATTTTTTTTAACCTCAGACTTCTGAGAATTTTGCAATGTATACAAAGCCTCCTTCCCCCTCCCCACCCCTGCCAACTCCTTGAATCAATTGGCAAGGCTGTTAAGCCCCATTTGGAGGTGGTTTTAGTTCTTCAAGTAACTAGTCAGTGCATACCTAAAAGCAACATAGGCAGTTGCAGCATTTTTGCTCAGAACTGTCTGTTTTTGTGTGCAGGCAGGACTCATTCCTATAAAAGAACTCATGAAGTCACAGCACTGTGTGTGATTACCCGAAACCTGCTAAGCAGTTTTTATTTCTGCACCTATCAGTGATATGACATGATGTGATTAACTTGACTGCAAATTTGTACCTGATTCAGTTCAGAATACAGTTTAGAATGGGATGCTAAATTATATAAACAGGCTCCAGGGGTTTTTCTGTTATTATTTTTTTAATTTTATTTTTTTAATATTTGATTTGCATACCTACACGTGGTGAATACTAAGCCCCAGGTGGGATGACTTAATGCAATTCAGAAACTAGTGACAAGGCTCTGCATGCCAAGAAATTATCTGTATTTTATATTAAGGAAATTAAATAGAGAAAGCATGTTTGTGTGTGTGTGTGTTTACATAAAAGTGGGGGTAGTGCAGCAAGCCTCCAGCTCTATTGTATTATGTTTAGTTTATTTGCTTTGTGAGGACTCAACATCCCCATCATTTTTTGTATTTTCTTGATTCTAGAACACTACCTATTTCCACCCTACAGCAAAATCTAGCTACAGTCCAATAGTTTCAGCTCTGAAATGTATTGTGTCATGCTCAGCAGTGAGGATCACATCAAGTGCCACTCTCCACAGTGAAGAGAGCAGTAAAACACAGAACTCCCGGGGCTTATCTTTTTCTCCAAAAAAATATTGAATTTCTATCTGTGGCCCACAGCCCTCACTTTCAAATCCTACTGATGCCTCTGGCAGGAAGGTCTGGTAGCAGGAATGCAGTCTAAGCAGAGGCTTAGCACAAAACCTGTTCCTCTTTGGCAGCCCGCCATCTTTTCTAGGGGGCAAGGAGAATTAAAGGTTCCTTAACTGTTCTTCTTACAAGTTGAAGGATTGTCTGGCTCTGTCAAATTGATACCAAAACAATGGGAGATTTTTTTTTCCCCCCACCATAAGTAGATCAATGTCCTGGAAAATATTTGCAGTCTTTATAATCCTAATGACACTGTATTGCTGTTAGGGCACTGTATTAGCGTTGTTTTGCCATAAATGATGGAATGATAATAGCAAGATACAGATTTCTAGCTTTCACAACTTGGTGCTTGATATCATGCTAATTTCTTTAGATGAAGTATTTCTGGGTAATATTTAAATTACACCTGTGTGGAATATTTTTGAAAGTAAAATGTTCTTGTATCTCTAACTGCTTAGACCCACACTCTCATTTTACTATTTAAATCCTCTCTCTTTTCCCTCAAGAACACTTTACTACCCAAGTAATCAATGATTTTTACCTAGACACTAGCAGTAAGTGCAATGACTTTAAGATACTTGCCCAAGTTTCCTCAGCTTCTGCTGGCAACCACGTGCAGGAGTGCACATGTTCAGCTGACTTCCAGTAGCTAGAGCAGCAATTTGAACCTCTTCAGCTTTGGTCATTACTAACAGCAACTGTGTGAGCACTCTGTATTGGCCCAGGAGTGGAACTATCGTTGAATCACAGAATTGCTAAGCTTAGAACAGACCTCCAAGATTTTTGAGTTTAACTGTTAACCCAGCACTGCTGTGATCACCACTAAATCATACCCCAAAGTTCCATGTCCACACTTTTTTGCAGATTTCCAGAGATGGTGACCCCACCACTTCCTTGTGCCTGACTACCTCACTAAAGTCTCCTTTCAGCTATTCTACCACGTCCAGAAATTTAGAAAAATGAATAGGCTTCTCAGTTTATTATGTTCTCATCAAGAATGCTGCTGTTGACCAGGAAATCTGGGCCGCTTTACCTCACCTGGTAGAAAAGTCAAACTGCACTCCACTGCATTTGTATGCACATGGGATCAGTATTTTCAATTTCTTTTAAAATAGCTTTTTCCCCTCAATTTTTATTTATGTAGTTATTATTTAAATAAATTGGGAAGGCCATATCAAAATTATTTTATTACATGAACTTTCCTCTTTAGACAAATAATACTTATTTTATACCGTATTTTCAAATGTTGTGGGCTAACAACTGCTTCAATTTTTTTCATTCAACATTTCATTTGGTTTTTAATTTTAATGGCTTCATAAGACTGATTTGGTATTACAATGCACACTTCCGATGAAGCTCTCTGAGTCCAAAAAAGTCTAAAGCTGATAATTTCAAGCCAAAGGTCTTCCTGTTCCAGAGTCAACCCCAGTAAGTGACATCTTCAGAGCAAAGGCACACAGAACAGAAAGTTCCTTGAGAATACAATGCCTACCTGGCTACATCTCATCCAAAGCTCTCCTGCATTAATGTGTCATGAAATAATGGCATTGTTGATAGTAGTGGGTCATCTGAAATTATAACCAATAAGTATTTATTGTAAATAAAATAAATATTATTTTCAATTCTAGTTTGAAAGTCTGCTTCTGTTTACATGCTCTTTCAGCTTTTCACAATCTGAAACTAGTCCTCTACAAAGCCAAAACCCATCCCTTTTGATGGAATGGATTAATTAACAAAGACGTCTACCAACTAGGTAATCTCAACTGTCCAAAAATGTTGGCATCTTCTGAATTTCCCACTATGAGTCTGCTAAGCTTTTATCTTTGCTTCCCCCTCAAAATCTCATTTTCACCTTCTCCAGACTGGGTCTATAGGTGTGTAGGTGTATATAAAGGGGGGACATGCCAGTCTTCAGCTTAGCCCTTCAGCAGGTGTGCACCAAGGTGCTAACCCTGCTAAATATTTCAGGTAAATACTATGCCTTTAAGTGCTGGTTTAAGGGATGGGTGCTCAAAGTGATGGGACTTTTTGGGACTGCCTGTACATTCTTTACAGTCTGAGGTTTGATTTTTTTTTCAGCAGGAGGAGTATTTGGTGGGGAGACGGTTTCATTCATGCAGATTTGAATACTGACATCCAGAATCTGTGACCTTTTTTCATGTTAAGCAATGTCTCTCTTTGAAAATAGCCCCACCAGAAAATATTGTAGAATAAATTTCTAATCAAAGGGAGCAAGATTTCAGAAATAAATTTGGAAAGATAAAAAATGAAATAACCTGCTCAAGTTTATGAGTGTATATGATAAGTCTTCATGCTCACTGTCTGGATTTGAGATCTGATTTGAGCACCATAGCACTGGAACTTGTTCCTGTTTTGTTTTATTTTGAACATATTTTATGCAGTCTGTCTTTCATCAATGTGAACTGAACTTTCTCTTTAGCTCTTCTTTCAGTCATGTATTTTTACAGGATAATTTTTTCTCTGCAGTCAGTTGTCACCCTATATATTGCTGTAATTTTGGGCTATTTTTATTTGTGTTAATGACCACATTAACATTGTTCCAGAGTTTGTAGTTCTGAATCCTTAAGCTTGATGAAGAGAACCTAAAAAGAAATTAAAAATATTAGTAATAAAAAAACTATGTAGTATTGATGTTATTTCTGCTTTTGTTTAAAAGTTAAAGGGATTTACATGGAAAAGGGAAGGAAGGGTATGTCATAACTTCTGTGCTAAGTAAAAGGTTTTGTTTGTATAAATCACATACTGCATTCATCATGCTCAAGACAAATGATAAACATTACATTTCAGTATTCTTATAAAAATCAGGAATCTGCACCAATAGCAGTAGTTCTTCAGTGGACTGGTTCCATTTCTTTTACTGTCCTACTCCCCTAGCAGCTCTGTAGCAGGACTCATGGCATTATTAGTTGCCATTGCTACTTTCCCACCCTAGGATTACTGTCAAACTTGAGCAGCTTGCTCTGTAAATAGCTCGGCCTTTCATTCCTGAGGTCCATTGCTCTTATTCTTTTTCTGCTTTTTCTGTTTTCATTTCCTGATGATGTTGTCATCATCAGTGGAGTTATGATGAAGAAGTTTGGTACTATTTATAGATTCTGGGCTCGTAGCCAGCTATTTTCATGCCTTCAGTGCTATTTAAGTCTATTGTTCATTTTTGATTGCAGTACAGCTTCCTCTCATTTTGCACCTAGAGCTGGGTGTTTTCTGACTCTACCAACAACAAAATGATGGGTTTAGTCCCTATTTTAAAAAGGCATAAAATGGAAAGAGTAGAATATTTACTTCCTTTGTTTTTGTTGCGTTCTACATGCTATCACTTAACATTAGTTATTAAAGTGGATCTTGTGCTTCCACTGAAGATAGGATATGGCATTTTAAAAGTTCAATTCAAAGGGGGGTTCACTTAGAGGATCATTCATCTTTTATTTGATAAACTGCTATGCACATGTGCAATAACAATATACTGTTTAAAAACTCTTGACAAATAGGGATAAATATTCAGCATGCTACATGGACAAGTGCTCCTGAGATTGCTGTATTGTTAGTACAAAGAGACACCTATTTTTTGTGCACTATACTGAAATACATCCCATTAGATTAAGAGTATGGCTCCTGCTCTTGTTCCCACAGGATCTCAGAGTTCTCCTTTTGTGTCTTCTCACTATTTATCTGATTATGGCTCTCTAAAATAGAGAAAAATAGAACGTTTCACAGTATCTTCTCCTTAAATTAAGTCCTTCAGAATACAATGAGGATATCTTGCAAGGCTATTGCTGATATAGTAAAGCTGTTTAGTTACCTTGAACTGGTGCACCAACACTCTAAATCTAATAATTCCGAGACAAAAAAAGTTTAATGTTATGTCTGTGACTTAAACTGATAATAAAAAGAAAATTGTTATTTAGAGTGATGTACTGCCTTTAAGTTAGTCTGTTGTGAATGCATGGTATGTTCTGAGGCAAAGAATCATGAGTAGAGACAAAATCATATCATAGTGCTGGCGAGTTCTTCCCACAGCCTTCTGAAGCTTAGCCTTTGTTTATGCAGGTGTAATTAGTGTTTCTGACTTTGCAATTGCATGTGAAAGATAATGTCAGGCCTTGCATCACAAACTCCCTGATTTGCAAGTTTGCTTAGGTAGCTGCAGAGGTAACTACTGTAGTGCTTAAGACAAGCTGAAGTTTCACCAACCCCCAGTGACACTGCTGTTTATTTACCAGAAAAGAGTGAGATTACCTTTTTTAGAATATGCCTTGTTTGTCACAAATTTATTGCCATTCCAAAGTACTGGGTAGAATTCCTTAATACTCTAGGAAAGGTTAATATAATAATCTGCATAAACTACTACAGTACATGCCTTTTGAATTACTTACCTTATTTCTAAAGGATGGGCAAAGTTATTCTGATGATTGTAAAAAGATGTCTTTCAACAACAGTTATTCCTTCATTACATCCAAACTAAAGCACAGCCCACACTGAGATTCTGATTCCCTTTTGGTTAGAAAGCATTTGGAATGAAGGCTACTCCTAGAGTAAGGTCTCTTGAAAGTGAAGAAATAGCATGAAAATATTTCCTATCTCTGAGGAAGCTGATCCGGAATGGAGAGTAGACACTTGCAGTTGATCATATGGAGAGCAGAAGGAGAAAAGAAAGTTTTCTCTTCAAGAAAATTCTCCAATTCTTGTATTGGTGGCTGAAGAAGGATTAAGGTCTAGATGTCAAAAAGGTTGGGATCACCTTTACATGAGTTCTAGGTTTTACCCTTCTAGAAATTAATTGTCTGAGAGTTTTGAGTACAGGTCTTAGGAACATAGATTAGTGTTAAACTGAAATATAGGTGTTTTTACAAGGAAAGCAAGGAAATGTACATGAGTACACTCCACCAGCAACGAAATACATCTGACTTTTGTAGAAACTAGGAGGTGTGGTCTCCAGAGAGTCAAGGTATTATTTATGTTTCTGATAAATCCACAGTGATCAGCTTGTGCAGGCACTAAAGGTTGTCTCTCACAAGGGAAACCTGATTCCCTGAAAGCTATCTTGTTTCTCTAAAAGGCAGAAGACATATAAGATACAGACATGTGAGAGATAAGTTTCAGAAACTGTCATAAGCCACATGGATACTTCTTTTTTTAGCTAATAAAACTATTCTGGTCATGCAGAAAATTATATTGCATACCTTTAGAAAAATGTAACCTTCTGAATACCCAAGTCTATTTGGAAATTATAGATGAGGTGTCTGGGGGACTAAGTCCCCTTATGATTCTGGTTTATTAGGCTCGGTCTAATGTTTTACCCAGACTTCAACATGAAACAAAAGAATCACAGTTGTCATTCAAAAGCATTTGATGGAGCACAAGGCTGCGCTTTAAAGTAACCAATAATCAGGTTTCGTTTATGGGAAGTGGGTGACAGGTTCTAGGTCCTCTTCAGCTTGAGAAGACATAAACCATCATTTCTTACCTTCTTAAAGTGACACCATAATAACAAAACAACCTTGAATGGAACTAGTTTCCTGTCATTCATTTGAAGAGAAGTCACTTGTGAATAAAAGAAGAAAATGAATGTGGGACTCCTGGGCCCTGGAAGGGCAAGCTCCAGAGGAAGTGCTGTTGCTCCAGTGGCTAATAGGACACTGTTCTTCTGGAGACCTCATACTTCCTAGGACTGTTTATGTGTTTTCCATTAAACAACTGTCAGAAACAATATATTGTTTTCACCTTCACATTTCCCTCCACCTGTGTTTAAAAACAAAATAGCCAATCATCCATTCCTGAAGGGAAAATGTGAACACTGATGTCTAGTAAAAGGCTTTGTGTTAGGCACTGCTGAACAGCAGGTGCCCACAACACCACTGTATCATACCTGTTCTCAACTGGACATGGGAGAGAAAATATAAGGAAAGGCCCATGGGTCAAGCAAGACAAGGACAGGGACACTCACTGGTTACTGTCAGGGGTAAAGCACAACCAATTTGGGGACATTAGTTTAATTTATTACCAATCAAATCAGAGTAGCAAAATGAGAAATAGAACCAAATCTTACAAATCCCTTCCTGCTACACCTCCCCTCTTTATGGGCTTAAAATTATTCCTGATTCTGTACCTCTTCCCCACAGTGACGCATGAAGATGGTGAAAACAGGTTGTGCTTAGTTCATCACATGTTATTTCTGACTCTCCTTTCTTCTCAAAAGAGGACTCCTCACACTCTTCCCCTGCTCCAGCATGAGTTCCTTTTTTCCATGAGGTACAGTCCTGCAGGAACAGATTGTTTCAGCATGGGTCTCCAATAGGGTCACAATTTCTGCCAGCAAACCTGCATCAGTATGGGTTCCTCTCTCCATGGGGACAGAGCATGGGCTTCCCACAGGGTCACCGCCTCCTTTGGGCATCCACCTGCTCCAGTGCTGGGTCCTCTGGGGGCTGAAGATGGATATCTGCTTCACTGTGGATCTCCACATGTTGCAGGGGGACATTCTGCCTCATCATGGTCTTCAGCATGGGCTACAGGGGAATTTCTGCTCTGGCACCTGGAGTACCTCCTCCTCCTCCTTCTTCACTGGCCAGGGCGTCTGCAGAGATGTTTCTCTCAGACTCCTTTCTCCAGCTGCAGTTGCTGTTGCACAAGTTTTTTCTCCCCTTCTTGAATATGTCATCCCAGGAGTGCTACCACTGATGCTGATGGGATCAGTCTTGAAGAGTAGCAGGTCCATCTTGAATATGGCAGGCATCAGGGAAAACCTCCAGCAGCTTCAAACAGAAGCCACCCCTTTAGCTCCCCTTGCTACTAAAACTTTGCCATTGAAACTCAATTCAGGCATCTAGTCAGAAGGGCTAAAGCCATGGTTGATTTGGGGTTTCAGATTCAACGCTCCCAAATGTTTCAGAATGTTTATCATGGGCCTGCTTTGGTTGTTTCAAATCCCAGTCTTAATTCAGTGCATAATTCTCTCTGGAGGCTGTAGAGAGATTTTCATATGAGTAGAACTGAGGGACCAGATACCTAAAAATTTACACTTTTATAAAGCCAGCAGTATTTACATAGACGATATCTGCAAAAATCAAAGGATGAAACCGGTAGTGTTTCTGTGAGTACACAGATTATAGCTTAGCGTTTCAGTCAGCCAATATTTGATACAAAATTATTTGAGTTCCTTAAAATCAACTCAGAGATAGCTCTGTGTTTTAGCTGACAGTCAAAGATGGAGAATAACAAAAGGCAGATGTGAAGTCTGGGACTGAATGACCAGTCTGAACTGATAATGGTGTTGACAACGGGAAGGACTACATTTTAATACTAAGAGCATGTATTTGAGTAGATAAGTGGATTCTGTTTCAGACTTGACCACAAGCTCACTTTGATTGTCCTTAGGTCTCTGTGTGCTGTGTGAAAGAAAATCTTAAAAGAGCCCTAGCCCTAGCCCTAAATAAATTTTATACTGAGATCTTCTTTTTTATCCCTTAACTCCTGTGCTTTGGAGAAAAATGTCTGTAAGACTCTGGAGCAATTTTATACTATAGTTCCCATTGGTTCTAGGAGGAGTTCATCAAAACCAATGAAAATCTCAGCAAAGGGAGTTTGTTTGAAATGTCCTTAAACAGACCTAGAATTGCCTGACTTTGTCTCTACATACACAAATATAAAAATAGGTATAAACTGCCTGCCTCATTAGTACAGGACATCTTCTGAACCATAATTAATTATCTTGGAAAGGATGTTTGCAATGCTCAGATGGAAAGAGAAATGTGTTATTATTATGAATAATTAATTTTCAGTGGTTGTGTGGGATTTCATGCCATGAGAGTTTCACTGAGTTTAATGGAATTCACATGGCCAAGTCCACTCACTCTTGTAAGTCTGCAGTGTTTTGGGATTATAAAAAGAGATCAAAGAATCTTCATGTCTGCTATAGTAAATTACATGTCCCATTCTGTATAAGTGGGGGTAAAAGTGAAATGCCCATTTCAAACAACCAGATCATGTTTGTCTGACAAGATGTGGATACAATCTGCATTAATTTAGTAAAATGCTGGACCAATCAGAGGATTACAATAAAAATTTGATGGAAGGGACTATTTTAATAGACATACTAACAAAATTATTTTTCTGGCAAGTTGTAGTAAAGAAATACTTGAAATTGGATTGGGTTGTAATGTCAATAGCATATTGAAGTCTGGACAGGTTCTGAAGTACCATAGCCATATATTTTTTAAATGGCTCTTTATTTTAGAGAAGGCTAATAAGGGAGAGATTGCCTCTCATTCAAGAGGGAAGCTGAAAATATGATGAACTCAATTGGGTAAGGAGTACCAGTCAGAAGTTTTCATGCAATGAAAAACATTGTCACTGGTGTGAGATGAAGTCTGAGGAGCTATTAACCTGCTGCCAAGCAAAGGTATGTTATGAATGTGCAGAAGTATAACAGGACACAGGACATGCTCCAGTATGTGGTGAGGGCTGGAAACAGCATTTCAGATGGCCTGTGACCTTCCTTATCCGTATCCCAATCATCTGTTCAGCACTTTGTTTCAGCCAGTACCATGCAGTACTTTTTACTCAGCAACCATCATCTTCTGGTAACGCCAACTTCCTCAGAACTCATCTTACACTAATACACTAATCCCAAAACCCAGTAATACTGCCTTAGCTTTCTCAAGCTGCTCAGCCTCCATCAATGGCTTTATGTATCAGGGCTTACTTCTCTACCAGTCCTTCTTCTGTAGCCCTTTCTTTATATATGATCCTTAGTTTTCCTTTTAGATTAATATGCCAGTGCCGTAAATATTATGGAAATAGTACAAATAAACCTGTACTGCACTAAAAATCTTCCTTTCAAAGAACACAAGTGGAACTATAGGAGAAATGTTGCCATAAACTGTATCAGATTCAGTGGCAACAGGGAATACTTTGCACCTTTGTCCTAGGTTCTGAAATCCCTGCTCCATTCCTGACACATTACTGGAAAGAAACCATGCTATTACTCTAGGTGCCTCATGTAGAGTGTTGGGGGCAAAAAGTAAAAAGCATTCATCATGTCCAGCTTCTCTATATCTTCAAAATGGAGGTAAGGCATTACTTTTGTCCTCACTGTTGTGGGACTTTGTCTTCTCAGAGCTGGATGGGGGCAAAATTAAAAACAGGAATACAGAATCATAGATTCATAGAATATCATGAGCTGGAAGGGATCCACAATGATCCAGTCCAACTCCTGGCCCTGTACAGGAAACTGAAAAAAGTCACACAACGTGTCTGTAAGTGGTATCCTAATGCTTCTTGAACTCCAACCAGTTTGGTGTCTTGAACAGCTCCTTGGGGTGCCTGTTCCAGTGCCCAAACACCTTCTGGGTGAAAAACCTTTTTCCAATATCCAACCTAAACCTCTCTTGATGCATCTTCAGTCCATTCTCTTAGGTCCTATCACTGGTCACCACAGAGAAGAGATCTGTGCCTGCCCCTCTGCTTCCTTTAACGAGAAAGTTGAAGACAAAGCAGAGATCTCCTCTCCTCAGTCTCCTCTTCTCTAGGCTGAACAGACTGAAAGACCTTAGCCTCTCCTTGTATGGCTTCCCATCAAGGCCCTTCACCATCTTTGTAGCCCTCCTTTGGTCACTGTTTAATAGTTTAACATCATTATATTGTTGTACCCAAAACTGCACACAGGGCTCAAGGTGAGGCCGCCTCAGTGCAGAGCAGAGCAGGACAATCCCCTCCCTTGCCTGGCTGGTGATGCTGTTCCTGATGCATCCCAGGACACGCCTGTCCCTCCTGGCTGCCAGGGCAATGCTCACTCAGATTCACCGTGCCATCAACCAGGACCCCCAGGTCCCTTTCCACAGCACTGCTTTCCAGCACCTCATTCCCCAGTCTGTCCATACATCCAGGGTTGCCCCATCCCAGGGGCAAAATCTAGCACTTGTTAAACTTTATACTATTGATGATCACCCAGCCCTCTAATGTGAATATATTGGGTATATGGTGTCATTTGAAATATATCTCATATGCCTAAACAGATCAATTTATAAGAACTCCACTGGGAGGGCAATTGTCATATAGATGAGAGTTAAAATTCAGGTTAAAGATTCTGAACAAGATTTGGCTTATTTTGACTTAAAGGATGAAAGAAACTGAACCCAAATGCTGAAACTCTTAAAACTATCTTTTTTCAGTGTGTGGTTGAGGAGGATGGAGGCAAAATGCTCAATGTTAATCCACCTGTTATGACCTGAGACAAGGAATGGCGTGTGGTGGAGTCATTCCTACTCCCCTTTCAGCCCTGTTGAATGCTGGCTGTGATAAAAATGAAGATTAGGCTGGGATAAAAATTGCAGCTTTCTATTCATGTTTGCCTAAAGCAATTACACCCTTAATGGCCTGAAGTAGAATAAATGTAAATTATCTTCATAACAGAGGTTAGCTTAATGAACCTTTCGGAAATATCGCATATTTTTGTATTATAAAACTGACACTCTGTATGTCATCAGACACAGAACTCGAGACAGTAAAGGAAATTTCTTCCATGAATAAATACTCTAAAATTGACTGCCTTGTGCAGGTGGATTTAACATTTGATACAGCTGGATATACCTGCTGGAAAAATCAAGCCTTCCTGCTGAATGTTAAAGCAACAAGGGGATTGATTAGGTGGACCAGAGCACTTTCTATGTTCTTAAATATCTATATGCTTGTAACATTCATCTAGGCAAAATAAATTTATGGGCAAAATATTAATTCAATAGATACTTAATAGATCGATTTCAGTGCCAAAGAAATAATACAACAAAGAATATTGTTGACAGTAATAGTGGTTTTTTCTATATATTTTCAAATATTGCACACAAAATTTTCAAATATTGCATACAAATATTGCAAACATAATGCATTTCTTGCACTGCACCTGTTTATTAAAATATCCATAAGGGGATACTTTAAAAATACATATTAATAACTTTTAAATCAAAATTATTATTTATATTCCTTCCTTGCAATATTATTCAAGTGTATTTTAATTTACAGGTATTGGGACGATTCTATAGATCAATGTCTTTGGGAAATTTGGCAGAAAACCTAACTTTATTTATTCAAATAAAGTAAAAAATAGCAATTAAACTTTTTAAAAGACAAGTTATTTCTAATGTATTTCAAATATATCTTAGACTTTCATCTTTCCTTTGTGTCATTATGTTAAATATCCTAATTTTTTCCTTTTTTTATTCAAAAAAATAAGCTATCCTTTAAATAAGCTGTACTAGTGGCTTTGATTTGAAAATTTGGAAATAAGTTCCATGTATTTGACACTTTATATCTACTTGAGTTTTCTATTTTGTTTCCTAAGAGTCATGTCATGTCCCTATCCTTATTTCCTCATTCTTGTATACATTATAGCTTCAAACAAAGTTGTTTTATGAGGAAGACAGACTGCCACAATACCAAGAGGATAATCTTTTCTTCCCTCTACAGTTTTGATATTATTGTCAATATTGACTATCTTGGAAAAATGCAACACAAATTACAATCTGAATTCCACCCTTTGGAGTACATAAAGAAAATAAAATGCTTGTTTCACAAGAGTTTTGTATCATATAAATTAAAAAGTAATTCAAATACATGAACTCATAAGTGTTTGAATTTTATGACCTCTGAGTCATCCTAAATAGAATTTGATTGCCTTAGGGTGCATTGAGCTGTTGCAAAATACAGGTTGCTTTCACAAAAAGAAAAGAATCATAGAAATGTGTGAAAATTCATTTTAATGCAATTTAAAATGTAACCTTGTCAATTGCAATATATATGTTTGCAATTTTTGCTTTCGACTTGTACTTAACTGCACTATAATTATTACACAGGTAAAATATTCAGTGTTATGTTATGGTTACTGCAAGCATTGATTAAACTCTCCAGTGTTCATGAAGGCTGACAGGGATTCAAAGGAGGAAATGTAAAACTTGAAGGTACAGCAGTATAGTGACATTTCACTCTATAAAGCTGCCAATATTTTAATCCTGCACGTAAATCATTTTCATCAGTTCAATTCCATATCTTAATTTGTGTAGCAAACAAAGTATTGGATTGCATTATGTTTAATAATTAAGAATGTGATATCAATTTCCATATATTTTAAGTTCCTGGACAAGAAATAGAGTTAACATTTTTTGTTTCAATTTGTTTGCTTTACAAAATAAGAATGATTAAGGATTAGTTCTAATTTTCATGCTGTGATCAACCAAACTTTCATTATTTGTTTTTATAGAACCTTTAGTTTCTTTGCCTAAGTGATGTCTTCGTCAATGTTCATGTTGTATTCATTTAGAGTGATGATTGATATGGTAATAGATACAGTGTGATTGAAAGCAACCTTTGTCAATAGGAAGGCCAAATACTCAAACAGTGTATTGGTTTGAGTTTGCTCATTATTGGAGACCTTTCATAGTCATATTGACTTGCTGTCCAAATGTTGTTACTTACCTGATGCTTTCATTGTTTAAATGGTATAGACATTGGTATTGAACATGACTTTTCCCAATATTTGTCCTAAAATACACACACAGCTCAATTATCCACTGAAAATTCGTAAGGACTATTTTCAAAGTATTAAAATGGTATTTGGAGAACATAAGCTAAATGTTTGTGACAGAGAAAACTAATGTTATATACTGGTAATGTTAATGCAATATGTTCTGCATTGTGAATTTGTATTTCTTGATATTAGAAAATTACAGGAAGCTTGCTTTCTCTGAAATGCTTTTTCATCACAGCAGCAGAAGTCCAGGGAACACACTCCTTGTGAAAAGAGTATTCCAGAATCATAGAAAATATAATTGTTCCTTACGTGTAGATTTTGCCATTCAAGAGTGTTTCTATCCTTGAAAAAATTATTCAGGACTCATTCAGGCCCTAATCATGTATTAGACATTCCTACAGATGCTATGACCTTGATTTCCTTCTTCAGAGTCATTGTACTTTGAAACTTGAGGAGAGACCAGGCTCCACTAAACTCTTGTGCAAAAAATGTAGGGCTACAATATAAACCAAAAGAAAATTTTTTTTATGCAAATACATCAAGTCTTCATGGGACTTTGGAGTTAATTTATGCTTTATGACTTTCACTGCAGCCCAGATAGAACCAGGGAACTAAGATTCCTCTGGGAGGACACAGAAGAGAGGAAAATCCTGAGTTTGGCGTAGGAGGTTTCAGACGACATGGACAGTTCTCTGCCCTAACAGACAGTGTAATTACGGTGAAACAATATTATGACTATGTCCTTTCTGACTTGCCTATATCTTTCACAAGATATCTTCCATATATTTCCAAAATGTAAGACTTGCTTTTGCTAAATCTTTTTCATGGCTTAAAAGGCTCAATTTCCTTCTTTCCCCCTCTAATTTGCTGCCAAAAGAGGGCAGTTCTATTGCAGATCTTTCCAGGTCCCCTCAATTTTCAAAACCCAGTCAAAAATGAGATGACAACATGAATTAATTAACTTTTCATATATGAGAGACAGGAAAATGGAGAAAGTACAGGAAAGCTTTTGTCTTTTATCCTGTGTTTTATATTTCCCCTAAATAAAGACATGTGATTGGAAAGTTCGTTAATAATTTCAAATTTATGAACTACCAGAAGTGATTTTTGAATCAAGCTCTGCTTACATATTTTTCAATTAAATATGTAGAAAACATTTACCATTTTCTGAAGTCTACTGTGATAGTTACTTCGGAAAAATGTAAATGAAAGCCTAGTTTGAAAGATGTGAAGCTAATATCGTTGTTAAAGATTGAGTTAGGTAGATTTCCTTCCAAGGTCTGAGAAGGTATCACTTTTAGTCATTAAAGTCCCTGTATTTGTTTATTGTGATTTGATGACCACTTTTGTCCTTTTAAATCACCTGTTGCTCAAAGTAACACCAAGCTATGGCTTTCTTCTTCTTGACAGTGCCAGCTGTCTCCCTTGCTCAATTTCTTTGCTTTGTGTCCCTATCTGTGCACAGTTCCTGAACTCATGACACTAACCATCATCATATATATAATATATGATAATATATTATCATAATATATATATAATCACATATATATATGATAATATATATCATATAACACAGCTAAAGTAGAAGACTGCTAATAAATATGCATGCTACAATCTCTTTCTGTATTAAGATGTGAGAATGGACACTGGAGAATATTACAGGAAGGGGTCTTTCACTTGTCTAAGTGTTATAATGCTCTCCCTAGATCCCTGGAAATATGTGCGGGTCTAGTGAATGCCCGAGGTAGAGTTTCTTTCATTCATTCATTTCTGAACTGAACAACCTCTTCAAATTGAATGTACACTCTAGAAGAAAATATATATGTCCTTGTTAGGCTGGATACAAAGATAAATCATTTATTTCAGAGATCAGAAATATGTTCAGCAATGTCACCCCTAATTTTTTTTTTTTTTTATTTATAAAGGTAAATAATGTAAAATGCTATGTTTATGTCTTTGGATTTTTACTTCACTTTTGGTAATGCTCCCTTAATTAAAAATAAATGAGAAAATTCAAACCTGAGGATATTTATTAAAAAATCTCAGGACAGAAGCCCTCCAGCTTCTTACAGCATTTAATTTATAGGAATTGAATGCGATGCTGTACTCAGCATATTTATTAAATAAATTTTCTCTTCCAGAAAAGTAAGTATAAGTTTAGGTATTTGAGAAGGTTTTGCCCTCCCTTCCTTATAATCCTGATGAGGAAACTTTTCTGTTTAAATAGGAAAACGAAGTAAACAAATCATCAGTATCATTGTATTCCTCTATCTGCAGGTCTCTTGCTTTGGTAGATCATACTGTACCGAAGAAGAACCTTTGCATTGCCCACATTCTAATGTCAGTAATATAAACTCTAATTTTACAACATGTAAAATTGGAAAAAAATGGCATAATCAATGTTGTAACTCCTTGGCTTTACACATGCTAAATGAAATTGCCCCCTGAGCATCCCAGTAAGGCTTGCTGCAATTGCAGTGCTTTGCGTCTTAATATTTACAAAAAGCTGCCATTGAACAGTACCTCAGCACCAAGGCATGTCCCACTTCAAGGAAATGGGAAAAGCCTGCCATCAATGCTCCTGGTCTCTGAGCAGATGGTACAAAGAGGGAAAAGTTACAAATGATGAAATATAAAGTAGAAAGATAATATGAACAGCAGACGTTGTGGAAGACAGTTCAGCAATGTAGAAAAGAGCCTGGAGAGTGCAATTAGAAACAAAGCAGGTGAAAATGTGCCTGATGACAGGCAGGCGATAGAGTGTAAATTTTCATTTTTCTTCCTAGAGTGATAACAGTGTTCCTTTTCTCTGCCCTTTGGGAACTTCTACATAATATTGGTGGGCAGATATGATTCCAGGCTTCTCTTCTTCTGAGCTGTCAGGCACAAAGCTCTCTAAACTGGAAACTATTTGAATTATTGGGATTTTTCCAGAAGTTCAAAAAAGGAATAGGAAAACAGGCAAATTCAGGTCATAACATTTTTATTCTCAGGAACATAAGCCAGCAATTGATACCTTTTACCTGATAATAATTACTTTCTATTTTGTAAGTCAGTCTGGAATACAGAAGGCTTTGAAGTACCTAACACTTACGAGTAAGCTCTTTTGGTGTTGAGGGAGGGAAAAAAACAACTCCTGCAAGATTCCTACTGGTGAGAGGGCTTCTGGAAGAAATGGTGTTTTCTGAAGAGATTGCACTGTTGGAGAAGTTGATGGGAATCTGCTAGGGTTAACAAAAAAANAAAAAAAAAAAAAAAAAAAGAAGCACATTTCTTTCATAACGTTAGAGCTTACAGTAACAACAACAACATGATAAAAGTTATTTAATGAGAGTGAATAAAATGCTAATGCAGGTAAAATACGGGCAGTCATGAATCAAGGACAAGAAGTCACTCTAGGTGTGAAACAGATCACAGTAGGCACTAAAGGCACTGTGAGCAAGAAGGTTTGAAAAATCTGTTTGGATTGTGAAGGAGTTTGTTTTTTCAGGGAAGAGGAAAGATTTTGTCCAAGAAGTTTCCCTGTGGTGGTGAAGCCTTCAAGTACTATGTGCTAAGTTCCTTTTCAAGAGAGATGAAGCATTGCAGGGACTGCTGAGGAAAGATGGCGAGAGCTGCTTGAAGCTTCCGTTTCAAAAACTGAAAAGATAATCAAACACTGAAATCTTTCTCAATTAAGCTGTGAGCTTATTCCAGGGGCCAGTGGATGAGCGGTAATGTGGCTATGAGGAAATCTGGTAGATCTGATCTGACCTGCAGAAAACTGAGATGTTGCATTTGTGTTCTTCCTGAGTTCATGAGCAGCATTGGGCACAATGAGTACTTACACACAGTAATAATATTTGCCATTGATAGGTATGTAAAATTTTTAGAGGCATAAGATAGCTGTTCATTAGCAAGCATTTTGGGTAAGTAAAGACAGCTAATGGAAAAATGCAAATGATGTGAGGAAAAATAGGAGGATGCTTTTGAACCATCTGATCTATGCTAAAGAACACAAAAATAAGTGGAGTGGCGGTTGGAGGATTTAATGGATTAGGTAAGCAAATCTGAAAGGGAGAAGTCTTTTCAGAAGAAGGATTCTATGTTTTGCATTTTCAGTAGCATGTAGCAGAGGAAATTTTTGATTAAATTTGGAAAATTAAAAGCCTAGAGAGAAAAATGTGGGGTAGAGAATGTAACAATGAGAAAAACTGAAAGCTGGTAAGAAATAGAAAAGAATTTGGGTTTGGAGGTTTGGAATTCAAGAGCTGCAGAATGTGAAAGGCTAAGGATAGAACAAAAATACAATCACAAGAATTGAAGGAATTGAGAACCTATGAAATCAAATATAGTTAAATCATTAGAAGGAAAGTTTGAAGGAAAATTAAAGATTGTTAAAGATGTATGAATTAGGAGCAAAAGTCCTATATGTTATCTTTTAAGAAATATAGGGCTAAAAAGGATACAGAGAGGGAAAACTGGAGCATCCCCTAGTTCTCCTTGGTAGACAGAGACAGGAAGACAGATGATGAATGCTTGGGTTAGTCTAAGGTGCAGAGGAGCAGACAGAATGATATCAAAGAGGGGCAAAGAAGTGAAGGATACAGCTGAAATTAGGGACCATAGTGACAACAGGGGAGAGGGAGGTTAAGGAGGGAAGGACAAATCTGTAAGCATCACAACCAGAGAGGATGATAGCTTGGAGATCATAAATACAAATAAGTGAAAAGCTGTGGAAGAGTGAGGGGTAGTGAAGGAGAACAAGAGGTGATCTGATAGAAGAAGCACTAGAATTTGAAGAAAAATAAAAGATATTGGGGTTTTTTGTTTTGTTTTTGGGGGGGTTGGTTTGTTTTGTTTTGGGTTTTTGTTTGTTTTGTTTTATTTGTTTTTTACTTTCCCATTTAAACAAATGAAGGCCTTACCATATGGTACAGTTTGCTTCATACTTAAACCTCTTAATAGAATACCATATAGCTTTATTTTGCATATACAAATATCTGTCTAAAAGTTACCACTGGGTACTATTAGGAAAAGAAGGAATTTGCTCCAAAGAAACTACCAGGAATACTAGTAAACAAAGAGAGATTTTTCCCAGCAGAGAGGTGAATTTATGTCTGGAAACTAACTAACCAGTTTAGATTTATATATTCAATGTTAGAGCATGAAAATTAAACATTTTATTGGTGTCTGCCTGTCTCTGATGCATTCACCTCCAGCTACATGCTAATACTGTTTGTTAATATCTTTTCCTGATGACATGTGACTATAATTTTCTGAGTGTATCAGATCTGTTTAGCACGGTCCAAAATAAAATGGCATTAAGATATAAATGCTAATGGAGAAAGTGCACCATGGGGAACATACATCATAACATGAAACTACTTTCTTCATGTACATGAGCTTTAAGCAAAGAATCTTTTTGGGTTTATTTGAGGTTTGATTTTTTTTCAGCGTACTCACTCCCTAGATTTTTTTCTCCCTATAGCTTGTTGTATGTCACGTACAACATATAAAATGAAGCTCAAATTGCCACTTGCTACAAATTAAGCTGAAGAAGATCTGTGTCTGACCATCCTAAAGCTGTGAATTGAGCTTTCATGGATGGATGATTTTATTTCAAGTCACTTCTTTTCATTACAGTTGCCCCAACTATGGACTTCATTTCAGAAGGGCTTAAGAGGTGAGTGCAGGCAGTTTTGACATAAGTTATATGAATAAGTGTCATGGTGGGGGAGTTACATCAGATGTGAGATCAGTATTTGTGTAAGCAGTAACTGCACCACACAAATAAATACCTGAGTGACATGAATATCCTAAAAGGATTGCAAAAGAATAGAAGAGCAAATGTACAGAAGCCCAAGAAGACAAAAAGAATTCTTTAGAAACACTGAATTCTCACATGATCAAAACTTTTAAAGTGTGATATTGCACTTTGATGTATATGTCTTTAATACATATAACTTGGAGATGATACACTGTTATTAGAGACTTATCATGCCTGATGTGCAATGCAGAGGCGTTTGCTTTGATGAATTGGAATTTGCTGTCAGGAATCCAATGGCAGCAATGAGACACATCACTACCACTAGCATTCAGAGGCTTATAGCTATAATTACCCTATATTAATACACAGACATATACAGGACAGAAGCAAATCTCTATATATTTGTGTCTCCCACCACAAAATTCTTATTTCCTTCAATGTTTTATACTGCTTATGTGTTTCAAACTTAATCCTGCATATCAAAGTAACACTTAGCCTTTATAGCTACACTAAGTGTTCATATCACTAAACATGTATATTATTCTAGACTTATTTCTGTGAGATTTATGCATATTGTATAAAGAAGAACAGGATGAGGGAGAGAAGTGAGAATTTCTTCCCTGCTTAAAAAGGATTTCAGCTATTTAAAAGATCTGAGAACAGTAGAAAGAGAAACATAAAGGAAAACAGTAAACTGTAGGAGCTGTATCTTTTGTTATAACATGCATATTCATTGGAGAAAAAAAAAGCTTGAAACATTTTAAAATTGCATATATACAGCTGCTCTGACTATTCTGTATGCCATTCAGTTTTAAAACAGACAGCTTGGCTGTGTTTATGCAATTTTAGAACTGTCAGACTCTTCCTTAGAAATAATATAAACGCAGCATGTGAAATGGCTTCAGATATAGGCAGCCACAAGGATTTGTATGGATTTCTAAATTTCTTAAAGTCCTGTTTAAAATTTTAGGGAAGGAAAAAAACCCTCATTGTCCATAATTCTAGAAGATTTGGAAAAGCAAATGTACTAAGTTCTCTTTTTACACATTGTGCAAATTACCAGGCAAATTGTCACTGTGTGATAGCCTTACTCTTTTTTGGGTAGGTTTTCATGAAGATCAGAAGCAGGACAGGGTCTGACCCTGTTTGGGAGTTAATGAGGGTGCTATCCACACCTGCGTAAGTGGTATGTCTAACACACAGGAATATGATGCAGTCTAAGAACATCCTGGAGACCTTCAAGGCCTGTGTTATAGCTTGTGAACCTGCAAGAGCTGTCTGGTAGTGCAGTCTGGATGTTTGCTCCGCGTCTGGGCTGCCCAGATAACCACCACACAAACTGGCACTTTCATGTGCCTAGGAGGAAAACAAAAGGTGTGAGCACACTGTCAAATGCTGTAGAGACCAAACTTTATGAACAGTTAGGGAAACATTCAGCAATCTGCTTGTTTTCTTTCTTTTTCTTTCTTTCTTTCTTTTTTCCTTTTTTATTTATAAGTTGTTAATAATGAATTAGTGGATAGGTTTAGCTAGATTCAATACAGGTATCATATTTAAAAGTGCCCAAACCTAGAAACACTCCGACATCTGGTGCCTTGCCACCATCTGTTTTGTACAAAACTGTTCTGAAACTATTTCACTGATCAATTCATGAAGTATCCTGCCACTGCATTTCTTTAACAGTTTGATTTTTAGAAGTTATCTTCTTGTTTTACTACAAAACAGGAACACACACCCTCCATCCCCCACTTCCACCCCCCCGCAACAAAGTGTGGCTTTATGGGTTTTTTTTAAAGTTCTAGTTTTGTTTTTTGGTGGTGTGTTTGTGGGTTTTTGGTTGGTTGGTTGGTTCGGTTTTGGGGTTTTTTTTTAAAGTTATTCTGCTTAATATTAAAGGTGTGTTACACTACCTGTGTATCTTGCTTGTGACATAGTTTACCTGGTTCACTTTTTAATTTGTCTGAGCTTGTCTTATCACCAGAGATGTAGTCTGTTATTGATTAAATAATTCATTTAGCTGTCCTCAAGATGACAAATCTGCTTATTGTCACGAGAAAGTTGATATACTATACTTTGTTTACAAAGGTTGTACAACAGTCAGAAAGTAATGTATAACTACAACATTTTTATAGATTTTACATATTATGTACATTTCATTAACAGTTAAATCCAGCAATAAATGTATATTTATTTGATAAAAATTGAAATTGGCACTAAAATAACTCACATTTATTGGTTGTGCTCAAAGTAAAGAGAATCAGGAAAAAATCGTATGGTGAATCAGCGTACAAACCTTTTAAAATTTTCATCATGTTTGCTAAGCTCTCCCATTTAACCCTTTAAACGCTGCTTTGGGAATGCACAGAAATTTCCTCCAGCTTTCTAAGCTTTCATTGTAAGCATATGGTGTATCGCATACATCCATAGACACATCCTAATTTTGCTTCTCTGGATGAACTTCTCACATGTATTCCATGGGTTAAGAAGAGTTTTTCTTGTTAATCTTGTGCTTAAAAATATAATTCTGTTCCTGATTTGACATTACATTGAAGCAGACATATTTTAAAGTGACAGTTCTAAGAAATACTGTATTTTCTTCATCCTCCCCTTCTTCATTCAAAATACTATCCAGAATCTGGATTAACATATTGAATAAAAAATTATCATCCTTACCATCACCTTTTCAGCTACAGATCTCCAGCCAGAGACAGTTTTAGTCTCTGCTTGTAGAACCCATTCTGTTTCAGAGGCCGTTTCAGAAATGGGCTTTGAGAGGGCTTTCAAGATTTGGATAATGTGAGCAATGAAAGAGAGCACAGTAGAATTAGAGGTGTGCTTAGCACCTTACTTCCATCCTGATAAAAAATGTCATATACAGCAGAGATATTTGCAAGTAATTATTGTCAAGGAATAGTACGAATGGTAAATGTTTTGTATTTGAAAATTGTTCTTTCTTGCATTTGGGCCTGGTACACATCTTCATCTTGTCAGTTAAACCAAAATAGAAATGCCTTGTTTTCAATGCAATAAATTCATAGAAACAAAGGAAGAAATATCATAAAACTTGCCTAATTTTCAAGGCATTCCCTTTTTATATGTAAATATATTTTACAAATATTGGATAACATCTTTTTAGCAAAAAAGATGCTGGAGAAATTAGCAAATACTCTAACTAGCAGATCTATGTGAGTTAATCTTCAAGTGCAATGTGATAGGAAGAGTTTATAGCTTTACTAAATTATCAGCAAAAAATGTGCTTAGGCTGCAAGTGTAAAATATAAATGCTGGAAGTTAAGAACTTTGGAAATATATTATTTCACTTCCAAGGCAAAATTTTTCATTGTATTTTATTTATGTATTAATCTTACATTTAATGACTTTGGATGTAACAAAAATTTGACCTGTGATGTTCAATAGACTATTACAATTCCCCAAACAATGTTAATTGCTTTAGTTTCTGAAGGAGAAAATTTGGGTTATTTTTATTGCCTGTATCACTCAAAAAATACATGCAGCGGGTTTATAAAGATGTATGTTTATGGATGTCTATGTCTACTGACCTACTGCATGTATAGTGTACCTAAATTTATATATTTTTATTTTTTTTATTTTTCTATATTAACTAAACACACAAAAAAGCATTATCAAGTGATTATAACCACCCAAGGTTTTTTTCAGTATTTTCTCGCAAGTTTTTAGTGTTATTTTCCTCACAACATTTGAACATTCTTGATGCATATCATTTTGTAGAACCCTCCAGTGGATTCAAATTATATATACAGACTTTCAATTTATATATTTTTCATTTTATAATGCTTTATACACTGTGCTTCAGTAGAAACAATGATTCATACATGAAAAAAAATTAAAATACATTTTCATAAAAAGGGCACAAATTATTGATAAACACATCTATGTTTGCAGATTGGTTATTTCTCAGAGGTTATTTGGGGTCATAATTGTAAATCTCATTACCTTGCTTGAAGGAGAAGGTCTCTTTCATTATTACAGTGCTGAGGTCCATGTCCCTGAAGCTAATTGCAAGGTATTGCTTCAGAGTTCTAATTGTTTGCCATCAAAATAGCTGTGTAAGCTTGATTAACAGTGTTCAGCAACATTCATAATAGTCCAAGCCTGGTCCTGCATAAAATAGAAACTGGGAAAAAATCAATAAGATTTAATAAGATCAGGAACAATCACTTACAATAGTACATCAATCACACAAAGTAATAGGTGCAGGATTTGATAGGGTCCTGAACTGCCTGAGAGATTCATAACCAGTACTCGTTAATGATTTGTTCATTTGCATTTTATCAATCCAGCTACAGCTGACAAGTAGAAGGAGCAGTAAGGAAATATGTTGACTTAAACTCATCAGAGTTTGCAATTAAAAAAAAAAAAAACAAACAGATAACTTAATAGGAAAATCAGACAGGGGTATATATGTGGAGGGTGTGTGTACATACGTGTGTAGATGTGCTCTTCCTTGCTGCGAGATTATAATAAATTACTACTCCATAGTGGCTATTAGTATTCCCATAATCCCTCAGAAAGTCAGCTTATGTCTGAGAAAAAGTACAACAAAATATAAATTTTTAAATTCTCCTTGGTGCTTCACAATGTTTCTTTCTCATTGCATTTCACATAGTGTAATGCCATCACAATATTTAATATGAAACATGCATATTGCCTTGTTTTCGTAACCTTTTAAATAAATAAAGCTCTGGGCTTTGCCTTGGGCCAAACCCATATCAAACACAAAACCAATAGTAATGAGATGGCTTTCTGGTGATTATTATTTAGCATTATATCCTATATCAGCAGATTTTATGTCTTTCTAAAGTAATTAAATTTTGTTTACTATCTGAACATTTTTTGAAATTGTCATGAATAAACATCAGATCTCATTTATCCAGACTCTTGCCTGTTCGTAATGCATCAGTCTTTTGTTTAAAATAAGAAACCCAGAGCCAAGCCAAGCTAAAATGCTACAAAAAACCCCACATGAGCTGCCTTGTGTGTGGATGTTATTTGGAGAGTGAAATCAGATCTTGTAGGTCTGTCTGCAGACTGTTTGTTAGCCTGTGTTTGTTGGGTCCATTTTGATGAGTGCCTCATTATAAACCAGATTACACACCTCCCTTTTCTGAGGAGCAGTTTGCTCTGTTACATGTAGTAATTCTAATTTATATCCCAATTAATGTGTTTCCCCAGTATATAGCCTTTTCTTGTCCTTACACCAGATTTATTTTTTTTTCACAGACAAAACCTTAAAATACTATCTTTGGTTCTCTTAAGAGTATCTCGTGACCCAGAACATGTGTTGTTTATTTGTACAATCCCTTTTTTTGCTCATTTTAGTCAGCTCATTTTAAAAGGAGAGCAGCAAATTCTTAATCAATATATGCTCCTGTCACATCATCTTATACTATGACAGCATCTAATACCGGTACAAAGTCTGGGCTTCCTTAACACATGGTTTAAAATGGAGATTGTCACATGGCAATATGATATAGAAAGAATTTAATTTCAGTTTTCTGTGCTACATCAGCCCCTTTAGCCTCAGCGACTGTAATGGAGGACCTTCCCAGGTTAGGTGACACTATGATTTTTTGAGGTAAAAGGATGACTGAATTTACAGGCTGACTGGTGCTGTGATTTTAAGGTTGCACAGTGACCACCCCAGTGGCACTATGGAGAAAGAATTGGCAGGTTGGTGGCTTTGTCAGGAAATTGGCTCAATCTCTAACTGGATTTCAGAAATTATATTCTCTAAACTCCTATTTTGGGATATGTAAAAACTATCAGCTACTGTATTAATCATGGATTAGTTGTAATAACTATTAATTGTACAGTACTTCCAAATTTTTTAATAACTTTATAAATATATCCTGAACTGGAAAATTAAATCCATGAGCTGTATTAAAATCAGAGTAGTAATAAAAGAAAGGGAATTATTTGCTACAGTAAGTCTTGAGAAAAGAATATTCTTTTTCTGTTTCTGAGCTGACCATGAATAATTTGTGATTTTTAATAACTATGTTTGTTTCATCAAATGGCTGTTTAATGGAGAAATACAATAGCCTCTGAATTTGCTAGATATTCTTGGATAAAAATCTTAATTTGGCTGTTATATGACTGTGATTTAAAGCTATGCTGTTCATTTCTTTGAGTAGGTTTGATAAAATAGTCCCCTTGTCAGCTGCTGCTTCAGTCTCCCCTGTAAGTTGCCCCTGAGTCAAAGATACTCTGTAACATCTAAACTACTGGAGTTACCAACTAAATGTAAGCCCAGGCTGATTTCCACTCAGTTTAGGTCTGGGTGCAGAGTCTAGCAAGAGCTAAAATGTGCCACAATGAAGACTCTATCCTCAGAAAAAGGAAACACAAATGTCTGGAATAGTTGCCTTTCCAATTTACTGACAGATGTAAGCTAGAACCTTCAGTATCAAGCTGTGTTTTCTATTTCTTGATGAAGCATGTATTGCTTTTTCAGGAACAAACCTTCATCCCTGACTGCTGTGCCTGCAATGCAGAGAGCAAACCTCTTCAAAGAAAAATACTTCTGAAATCCATAAGAAAAAGGCCAGGTATTTTTTAATTTCAGATTCATTGCTTGTTTTCAGATATATGTGTGCATGATACCCAACTGCAAGCTTTCTGCAGTACGTAGGACCTTGAGGGCCAGATGTGTGACTCATGAAATGGGAATGGACTCTTGTTATCTGGCTGTGGTTGAGGGCTGTGCCTTTTAGAGGGACTCCCACTCGCGTGAAGCCCTGAGCCCTGGTCTGCTGCAGTACTGTCTGGCAGCATCTCTGTCTCTGCGGCCCAGGACAGATAGATCCTGGATTTTCCTAGCCAACACACAGGATCAGAGAAAGGAAACCTCTGAAATGGCCTGGGCATGTGAGAAGAAGGAACAGAGATATATGTCAGCTGTAGGGGCTGGAGACATCTGTGTGACACAGACACATCTACCATGTGCAGGTATGTCCAGTGATTGATAATATCAAAATGTTAATATTTCCTCTTAATATCACTGCTTGGATCCTCAGAGGCATTAGTAATCATTTTGTTCTCTAAGAGCCAACACAGAGTTTCTTGAAAGAAACTTTTCAATCAATTTCACTCTTTAGAGAGCTTAAAAACAGAATAAGTAAAAGTCTTCCATAATTTCTAAAAACCTGGGGGGGAAAAAGGAAAATTCACAGAACTTATTATGAAGAACAACTATCAGAAAATCACGCAAATCACATTGAAACTGAACATAAAACCAAGTCACTAACTCTCTGAGATCCCTAATAAAAGGTGGTAGCTTGTGTTTGCTCTGATTTTTTTTCCATTCTGCAAGAGGTACATTATTTACTCTATGCGTGTTATGACTCACAGAATCTAAAATTACTATGTTGGAAAACTGTGTTCTTGCTAAAAAAAAAAAAAAAATACACCAGAGCATAAGCTTTAGAAGCACTTTTCCTTGTCTTTTTGCAAAGTGTTATATTAAAAAGTGCTTTAATATTGCTGCTGCTGAACTTTTAGGTGTAACAATATCACATTATTCTAGACTTTGGAAGAGTCTAACTGCATTACACTTCTGTTTCTTTATAAAATGAAGTGACTATGGAAGGCTCTCTCAATATTCTGGGTGAATAAGAAGGAAAATACTCCAAACTGGGCATTCTTCCAGAACAAGAAAAAATGGGAAAGCAAGATCCAGTTCTAGGTAACTGCTGGTCTACAAAGACACATCACACTAGAATGTTTTCTAACCCCAAAGAAGAGACAGAAAAAAAGGGATTTCATCAGTATGTTCCTTATTTGTGTATAAGAAAGAAGCTCAAAAATGTATTATGGCCTATGGCTGAAAACTGGTCCGTGCATCAGTTGTGATATCCACAGAGGAAAATCAGGGTTTACCGTGCCTACAAATCAGGTGTGCAGACCAAGCTGAAAAAATTTAGCTTCTGCTTATGAAATTCTAAATATTATACGTGTTTTGGAATGCATTTTCAAGGCCTAGTTTTGAAATGAACGCACTCAAAGTAATACAAATTCTGAAGACATCATGTTAGGTAACACTGTTAGTAACCAGAGCTTGAAATCTCTGTCTTTCAGTGAATTCCAGGTTGAAAGGCTTTCTGTTTGACTTCTATCACTCCCAAATTTTCCCCTAGAATATTTAAAATATAAGCTGAATTTTCTTCTTCTTTTCTTTTCCTTCTTCCTCTTCTTCTTCTTCTTCTATTTTTTTGCTTTTCTTTTTTTTTAATCTTGTCACCATGTTGTCATTTTTTGTCATGTATATTATTCCAGAAGGATTTGATGTCTGGAGTGATTGCATAAATCAACTCAACTATGTCACTACTTATAAGTTTGCAATATGTTAACTCTCTTCATAATTTACATAATGTTTAAATAATATACCTTCTTTTTCCCTTATCCCTACATTAATATGATTAGAATCAGTGGAAGCGCTATAATTTTCTTGTAACGTGTGCTTTCCACCTACGCTTGCTTATTACAAGAAGTATCATTTCTAAAACTAGCAGCCTCTGATCAGTTTAGCTGTCAAAAATTATTTTTTTCCAAGAACAAAATTACCTTATAAATATATTATTGTTTCTACTTAGCATTCCTGTTAAGGTAAACAAACAACAGAAAATTGTTGCTTTGTCTTATTTATTTCCATGCCTGCATTTAGCTGTAAGTAGTAGTGGAATACATCTTCTGATATATTATGCAATTAAATTGATGGATGGTTAATTGAGTCACTATGGCATACCATATGTGGACTCCTGACCTGAATGTCACTGGTCAGATTAAGGCTTCACACATTTGACCAAAGAACATATGCTGTTATTGAGAATGTGGCTCTAGATAGGACAGGGATTTTAGTCCATGAAAAAAAAATCATCATAGCTGGCTTTGCTCTTTGGTTGTTGGAGCCCTGGATCCTTAGGAGTCCAGCTGTAAAGGACTCTAAAAATAATGAAAGTTATTAATTAAAAGCTTACTGACATCATGGCCATTAACTTTGGCAGGCTCTTTCATTAATTTATTTGATCTCTCTTATTACATGACATATCCTCATCATAGTATTTGTGCCTTTGCACATCAAGCTTGAGATCTTATTGGCTTTTAATTTGAGCTTAGCCTTTTCTTTTTTTATCCCAAATGCCTTCTTTATTAAAGAAATAAAATATTTTCCTTGTTGGTGGGTGTGATATATATGCAAGCAATAAAGAAACAGAAGGAAGGGAGCTCATACACCTTTAATGACAGTGACACAGACATCAAAACAGATACAGGTTCTCACACAGAAACATTCTTGTATATATAGTTACATCACAGCTGCAAATAATGGTATTTTTAGAAGTGCCTTGCTAAACCATTGTTTTTACGATGATTAGTCCTAGTTTTTGGCAGATTTAATATTTCTGTTTTATCTTATTTATCTAAATAATATTTAATGACATCATATTTTTTGTCAGCTGCTTTGCATATTTTACTTTTAAACCAGCTATTATGGGAGCTATTTTAGCTTCACAAATGTTTTCAAGTAAATTATGTTATTTTACAAAATTATTGCAGGAGAACATACATCTGAGCAATAATGTTTTATCTTTGACATTGCTTTGATGACTCATCCATTTTGACAGGTAACTGCTTTAAAGCTATTTAGTTTGCATCAACACTGAGATAAAACGAGACTTGAACAATATGTACCATAGAAGAAAAAAATATACTGTCATTACAAGGTTAGAAAAAACAAAGATTTGTAATGGGAAAAAACAGCTAATAGAGAAATATCTTTGATTCAGTCATTGCTTATTGTAGCAAACTTGCATATTCTTTGTCCACTGACTTAACCTAGAAAAAGAGTAGTACTGTCTCTGCTGCATAATTTGTTACCGCCACTTTGAGAAACATTATGATAATGTACATATAACAAAATTGACAACAATGGAGGAGTCCTGTAATTTTGAACTAAATTCAAGGAGGCTGCTCTGAGCATGAGAACTAACAGTGTCTTCATTATGATTAGCTTACCTTTTCAAGTGTTCTGCTAGGAACCTCTATCACGTAAATTGAGGCAGGAACTTTATTATCATCACTATAGCAACTGCAGGGAAATTTATTTCAAAACAGTTGGCTACCTGAAAATTTTCTCATGATGGAAAGAACAGCAGATGATATATACATTTTAATTCATTTTCATTTATTCCTCTTTTAAAGTGTTCCATAAATGAGTGAAAGGCTTTTTTTGTTGTTGTTTTAAAGACAAGATGGCCATTTCCATCTTAATTTTTTTTCCTAATCCATTTTCTTTTATTAGGAGCAAAAAAAGGAGTGCTGGAAGATTTTGGTTCTATCATTATATGTAAAGCTTTAATTATGCTAAGATGTGGAATATTTCAAATTGGCCATTTAATGCACAATTCTCTCCATTATTTGATTTTTGAGCTTAGCTGTTACCTGGCTTTTCTTTATACTTTGATCTTAAATCACATAACCGTTCAGCAAGAATAGTGAAGTGTGCATTTTTTTATTATTTTCCCATGGCGTAATTATATTCTGTGCCTAAAGAAAAGGAATAACTGCACAGATGGATTTGTAGGGGATGTGAGGAGACTCTGCATGCACATAGATATTGAATGCAAATACAAGGAAGTGTCTCTTTTTTGTCCATGGCAGGATGGATCCCACGTTCACAATTAGAATTTGTCATGCACAACCCCCCTTTTGTTGCATTTCTGTAATTACAGAGCTAGCATAATGCTGAAGACAACAGTAATGCTTCAGAAACTGGCATCAATCCCTTACTGCAAATATACAAACTTTTTTTTTTTATTTTTCTGCTCCATGATATTTTTATTTTCTTTAAAATGAAGAAAGAGAAAGACAGTGTTTTGAAACATGTGTTTCATTAAATGAGCAGAGAGAAATGGAGAAATATCTCAGCTGTCTTGAAACCCTTTTTCTTCACAAAATATAAGAAGTGTAAAAATTACTGTTTATGCATCGTGGCTAGTGTTCCATTATGAAAGTGCAGTGTATCTCAAACATACCCCACATAACCCACTTCAGTCACTGCTTTAACCAGTGCCCATTTTTTATTGAAAAAGACAGTATAAAGTTTACTGCAATCTGCATTAACAAATAGATCATGATGGGGACTTCCTTAGCTCTCTTTAACTTTTAAATCTTACTTGTAGCCAAATTTCCCTAAACTCCTCCTAATAAAGAAGAATATTTTGTGCTTTGTATTTCAGTGGGTTCTTCCTTCTACTATGAAAGGGAAATATGTTAATTTTCTTTCACAGACAGGAAGGGATTTAAAGAAGTGCTGAAGATGAGAATGTAAGATTGAATGTAAAGCAGTCAACACAGTTGACTATTTCAAATACTTGGCATGAGGCTCATATTCATTGGATAGTTTTAGGAATCTCACCAAGAAACCTACCTAAACAGTCAAGTTCTCCTAAGGTCCTTAAATTGTTCACTGGGAAATGTTGCCCCTCCAGAACATAATCAGAATTGATCTCTAAAAGAACCTTTTTTCTCCCATTGACTATCTAGGAGTCTTTTTTATTCTTCCTTAACTAGCCTTAATTCACTACAAATTCATCAGGTCAAAATATTTTCACTCACAAACATCTCACAGGGAAAAGACAGAATTTTCAGTTGCAATATGTTTGGTTGGGGTTTTTTTGTTCAGTGGACTTTGGTTGGTTGCTGCTTTGTTTTTTGGGGGCCATTTTTTGTGGTGTGGTTTGTTTATTTGTTTATTTAGTTGTTTGGTCGGTTGTTTTTGGTTGTGTTTTTTGGCACTTTTTTTGTATCTACAAACTCTTGAAGAATATGAAAGTCCCAGGAGGCCAGATCTTGAAATCATCATTGCTGATGGGAATTTTGCCAGTGACTCCCCCAGGATCAGTATTTCACCCTTGTACACAAATTAAGAGTCAATAAACGAATGTCTGTACCTTGCAAATGGAATACGTCAGGGTAACTATGTGAATGATCAGAGATGAAATTAGTTTTCAGTCCTGCTTAATAATTATTAAAAGATCATCTACCATTAGGTATTATAATCCATAAACAAATGATTACTTTATGGAAGAAAGTGCTAGTGCTTTGAAAATCTATCTCTAGGCATTGAGACAGCCACTGTAAAATGTTGTTTATCTATATATGACAGCTTAAAATAATTTTGAAATAGAGATCTCAATTTATTAAGGCAAAAGAGCTATACATTAATGTATTTGGGCCAACTCCGGTATCTCACTTAAGGTCCATCAGAACCAGCCTCACTCTACCCTGATTCACTATTCTGCTAGCACTTACACACGTGCAGTGTTAGCATTTCTGCTGTGTACAGAAAGCCAGGTACGTGTCCCCCCTGAGTGCACCCACAGGCTCTGCCACCTCTTCACCTTCCCCAAGGGCTCTGACTGCCTTTTCTCCTGGTCGTCTCTGATATGGCACAGCTGTGGGACCTTGGACGGGGATGCAGAAGGAACAGGCTTATTGGGGTCTCCCACCTTCCTTCACTTGAGACCCTTGCCCCGGATCCTTGCTGCAGCCTGTTTTTGTGATCTGATCCTGACCCTGGCCCACCAGCCTGATATTCTGCCTTGACTCTGGACCAGGCCCATTACTAGGGACTTATCTGTGATCCTTGGGTAGAGGCTGACCCCAGTCCCTGTCACTTATCCTGCCATATATGTCCCACTGGGCACAATAGGATGGCACCCCATCGAGTGTGGCACTGACCATCACCCACGGACCCTGGCTCAAGGCCCTTACAAAGCAGCCTCCTCCTCCTGATCCCTGGTAGTACAACTCACAAGGGCCAGCCAATCTGAGATAGGAAAGCAGTGCTCTAACTGTTCAAGAATATCCTTGCTTCCTTTCATTCTTGATGAACTTAATGAGCTTGTATCTGGAAAAATTTTCCTATGTATAATGTCGAGTTTTGGTCATTACATAAGAGACAGAATGCATATCCCAATTTAGCCAGTAATATGTTATTCATCAGGAGCATAGAAAAGCTGATTGCAATACATTTTTTGTTGGATTCAGTAACTTGAACATGAGCAGCTATACAGCCCCTTTATGGCCTCAGTTCTCATATATTCCTTTACGAGAAAATGTTACATTTGCCAAAGCAGGCATTTTGCCAGAAAATGAATGATTAACTCCACAACCAAAGGATTTAGGTGATTGTGTGTTATTTGTATTTAGGAATTCCAACTTTGAATTCTGCTGTAATGAATGTTTGTGAAGAACAGAACACTTCCAAAACAAAGACTCAGGGCAAATATGGTCAAACATAAGGACTGTGGCCTTCACCTGAGATGCCTGGAACCTGGGAAGTCACTGCTTGAACCCCACTTCTCAAATTCAGGTAAAGGAAAGAAACAGCACTCAGCTGTCTAGCTGAGGAAATGTGAAGGGTGTGTTCTCATCAGTTTGTCCTCAGAGTCTATGAGGATTAGAGAATGTGCTGTGATGAAGAACGGAGAATTTAAAATATTTTGTTTGGAAATCCCAGCTCTTTCTTGTCTGTCCAAAGGGGTATCTTCATATTCTGATGTACCAATACTACCATCTCAAACGTTAGAAGAAAATAAATTAAAAAATCATAGTCTGAGTTTCATGTCTGATCTCTCTTGAACTTCAAATGTAAACTTTGTTAGAAGAAGTTCTTTTCAACATTTCTGATTCTTTGCCATTCTCTAACTCTTGAAATTTTGGAAAAGATAGCTCATGCATAATGCATTAGGTGAAAAGTCTATAAATGTTTTTGCTTTTAATTCATTTAGGAATCAAACTAATTTCATTTTCCTCATAGAGTATATTTTTATTCCTTGTAAAACAATCATTAAAACATTTGAAATAATAGAAGTGGAATAAGAAAGCATATCAAACATGTAGTTTTAATAATAGATTGCATTGTTAAGTCAGAAAGAATTAAGTAATTGTAGACAGTAAATATTTTAATGCATATTCTCCTCGTAGCTTGTTAATTCAGTTACTTACATTAGAATAGTTGCATAAGAAAAACAACATCTTTTGCTAAATCAATTATCATAGAAAGCATTTTCCTAAAGTTTAGGTTACATATGAATGAACAATATTGTGTGTATATCTAATTTAAGAAACATGTTTCTAAGGAATTAAGAATGTGTCCAGGATAGAAGGGAAGGGGAGGCACCTCACTTTGTTAGAAGAAAAAAGGGGCAAAATTCCCCATAGACCATCTAGTCAGGATTTGGGTTTGGGCAGAGGAACATCCTTGAATCAGGTGCTGGATCAGAAGGGTCACATGGGATTGAGTGAAAACTCATCAACCTGTTCAGCTGAGAGGTCAGAAGAAGGGAATGCTGGTCAAGAATTTTTATGGTGGTTAAACAGAGAAAAAAAAAGGCCTCCATTTGAAGAATTAAACATATTCTTACAATTATAGGATACCTTTTTCGAAACTTTTATAACTCCCTATAAGTCTAAGTCCCATTGACTCTGGTAGTGATTTAAAAGCTTTTGAAAAACTAAGTTACATACTCAAGTAACAAGTATTTTTAAAATAGTTACCAATACCATGTCATCAGTACCTAAATACATTGTAATGTGAAAAAAAAGACATGGCTAGGCATGTCCACTGTCTATAGCAAAAGGCATTACTTTGAATTGAACACAGAATTAGAAATAATAAAATTAAATTGTCTTTTAAACATATATCTATATTTATATACCTCACTCAATGACTCATCTTCGAATGATTCACAGAGTTTTCTTCATGGAAGCCCCTGTAGAGTGATGCCATTGCACCTTTTGAGACACAATAGGAAATTCCCCAAAGAAACAAAGGCCTCAGTAGAGTTGCTTGAAGCCACTGCCACTTCATCATTCAGTTGGAGCTCTCAATGTTATCTGTCCTGACCTTGGTGAAAATACCAACATAACACAAGTAACGCTGCTAGGAAAAACCCTCCTACTTCCTAGGGATTTCATGAACGTAGGAGGAATAAGAAAGAGGTGAAAAAATCATTACCCACATGGTGCTTCTGCAGAGCACTATTCTCTCCCCCCTTCACTGAAGGCAATTGCCTGCTCCTGGGCTGGACAGTCATCTCCTTTCCCAAAGAGTTTCAAAGATCCAGCATTCTCCGCACACCCGTTGCACCCACTAAATATTAAAAGTATGGGATGTTTTGGCCAGCTGGATGAAAATAGAGGGCAGCTATGTGTAACCTTCAAGACCTCTTTCTCCTTCATTTGCAGTAAAATAGGGAAATACATACTTAGAAGACACCATTTCCCCCCTCATTCTAGAGAGCGTAGATCAGCAGCAAGTAATGCAGACCAGCACTTTTACAGGATTCAACCACAAGAACAGTTTTCTGCTCTTTACTGTACTTTGGTTTGGCTGATTTTTATGCATTAGTATAGCAGAGACTTTTCAATATTCAAATGGATGCCAAGCACAGTAGTATAGTGCATTAACCTTTCCCTTTGAGATATTTTAGTTCAATTGGTGGCAGAGAAAACCACAAACTGTGGCACAACTGTCAGTCTCATAAATGATTTGTGACTGTGTAAATGCAGACACCACAGCTGTCATGTAATCTGCACACAGGCTATACTGGGCATGTAACTCAGACCCTTCTGCTCCACGAACACGGGCCTTTTCCATTTGTACTGTTCCATTAGCTGTTGAAATGGCTTAAAACTAGAACAATTTATCCTTCCCCCTTTGAACTTCAGCAAAATAGGACAGAGCTCTAAACTAGCTTTCATTTACCAACCAAAATTCTCCCAATGTGATTTTCTAAAGCAAACATTTAAATCCAGTGATACCTAAATAGCTGTCAATGGTATTATAGAGAGCTGTACAAAACTTAAAAGCCCAGAAACAGATACATTTTCCTGGTTTCAAGTGTCACTGCAAACCACAGATTCATGACTCTGGATTGAATATAACATCTAATTTATGGGTTTGGGTGGAAACCGCCTAAAAGCTGCAAATGCCTTAGAGCTTTTATTTTAAAAGATCCGACATTGCAATTCTGGCTAAGATTTGCTTTTTGAGGGAGTTAGTTTGAACCAAAAAATCAGAAAGCAGTACCAGGGAGAAATGAAAGCATGTGAACCAAGTCAGCAAGGCATGTCCCAACACAGAATCAAAACACAGCATAGATACCTCATGCACTTCCTTTGCAGGCCCAATAGAGAGGAGAGTCACAAAGCCCAGCAGGTATATACCTCTTTCCAGTATAAGGCAAGTTAGTTACTTACTCTCCTCTCTGTTTAAGAAAGATTCAAGTATCAAAAGGAATTTTTCAGTCCACAGGACTCAGAAACATAAACGAGTATGAAAGAAATTTGCAAAACCCCTATTATTTCCTGATAAAATGTAGTAGTGCTGACTTCACTTATTTCTGAATAACTGATTATTTATTCATCTGTAGAAGAAAAGTAACATTTTCCCAAAACTTAATATGGAACTGTTCTAAAATTATTACAGGAAACATATTTTCTCAGCTACTGCATTTAAACAGAACAGGTCTGCTGAATATAATTTTGTACTTTCTTTATTTGTTTATATTCAGGAACAGTTTGCAGTTCTTTCCACCACACCACCCCACCCCAATTCACTGAGCCTGTAGGTCTTCAGGCAATCAGCAAAGACTAGAACAGAGATGTAGTGTTTAGTAGTTGCTTCCAAAACCTAGACTGCCAGTAACTTAATGAACCCTCTGGAGATATGCTCCCATGTGGAGCAGGTTATGTCTGTGCTTGAGAAGGTTTAAATTAGTTATTTCTTAGAATACCCTGTGATGAAGGCACTGCTACCAACTGCTTTCCTTGTCACCAGCCCATCAGGGCAATAAACCAATTAGTTGTTGCCATAGTAAGGGTCATTTCTTACTATTTTAAATTCTTGGGAGGGATACACAGCACTTCCCGTATTTGTGGAATCAGCATTTTCAGTTCATTATGATTGCAAATGAATGTGTTTCTTCACAAAAGCAGTTTCGTTGTCAAAAAGGACTTGTTATGTTGCTATGTTTTATGAAGTGCTAGCATAATATGGGGGTATGGGGTAGGAGGGAAGAGAGCAGGAGGTAGTCTGCTGCTTCAGATATATCAACCATTCATTTTTTATGAATGCTTTTGAAAAATATTTGGTCCTCAATTAGAAATAGCCACATGCTGCTTCCAAATCACTATTGGCAAGAAATGCTAGTATATGCCAGAACTACAGCTTGCATCCTTCTGGAGGTTTGAGATTTCTCCTTTGAAATTTCTGTTTATAGAGAAATCACTTTACTCATGAAAATTAAATGTGCTTGAGAAGTTGGACTGTGTCTTTTGGTTTGTATGAATGTACTTACGACTTTGGGAGGGTGCATCAGGACCTCATTTTGCTAAATTTTTGTCTTACAGTGTGCTGTGTTCCTTGGAAAGAGCTGAACATCCTTACTTCTAATATGTTCTTCACAGAAATTTAGTAAGCTTGGTTCCAGAAACGTTCTCATACAAAGTAAATAATTAACTCACACGTCAATTGCCATGGAATCATGTCACAGCATCTGATATTGGAGTAAGGAGCCTGACAGATACTACTGCCAGAGTACAGTACCTGCCTGGTCGTGTAGTGTTGAGGTTTCACTCTGGTAGGTGGCTCAGCTTCACCCAGACGCTCTCTCACTGCACTCCAGTGGGACAGAGGACAGAATCAGAAGAGTAAAAGATAAAACCCCTAACAACTGCAGTCTAATGGATAAAGCAAAAGCTGTACATGTAGGCAAAGCAAAATAAGAAATTAATTCACATCTTCCCAGATTTTTAGCCATCATGAGTAATGGTTAGACAAATGCCATCACTCCAAATTTTCACCCATTCCTCCCCATAGCTTTTATTGCTGAGTATGAAGCTATTTATTATGGAATGTCCCTTTGGTCACCTGGGCTCAGCTATCCCAGCTGTGTCTCCTCACAACTCCTCGTGCACCCCTAGCTGCTTTCCAAGAAACAGAAAAGGCCTGGACATTTTACACTGTCCAGCAATAACTGAGGTATTCCTGTGGTATCCACATTCTTTTGATCACAAATAGGAAACACAGCACCATACAAGCTAGTATGAAGTAAATTTACTCTATCAAAGCCCAAACATGTAAATGTCTTTAGGTCTCCAAAAGTGCCTTCATCGGCAAAATAGTTGAATATTGCATTTGTCACATAAACCATAATAATTAGAATTGGTATTGAGACCTTATACTACAATTAAGCCCAGGTCACTTCTTAGGTGATTTGAGCAGCTGCCATATATGGCAGTTTTGAACAGCTTTCTTTACTGTAGAAAACTTGTCCTGGGTGATATTTGGGACCAAGGAAAAGAATTTTCATGAGGATAACCTTAAAAGCATGTTTCTGCTCTGGTGAGGGCTGCCTTTCCACCATCATTTCCTTAGGCATGCTCTGCAGTCCTGAAGAGATAATAAACAGAGTCAACAAGATGGGCATGAAAATTAGTCTTTTTCTTCCTTTTGTGCCTCTTCCACAAAGTAATTTGCAAACAATGCCAACACTAAAAACATATTTAAATTCCATTACCTAGGGAAAATATCCTGGATACTGGAACCTAAAAAGGTTTCATGCAATATTTTTTCTTGATACACAGCCTCCTAAAGTGCTACAGGAGGATCCAAATGGAAGAATACCCTGTCTCTTCTTTGTAACTGAATTGAAAATATGAGGTAAAATCCTGATTTTCCCTATCCTTTGTTAGAGTTTGTAATTCTTTCATTTTATATGTTTGAGCGTTTAGTTCCATAAGAAATCTGATGTTAGGTCCTGTTGGAGCACCTGAACTTCAAAAAATTTTGGAACCCAGTATTTCTGTTTTTAAAGACACAATGAAGATACCTTTACTGAAGGAACCAAGAAAAGCCACCAAATTAAAGGTAAGCTTCAAGCCAAAAAAAATACAAAAGAGAATAAACTGAAGAAAACTAAATTTTATTTTAAGATTTCTAATCGTCTTAGCCAGAAAAGATCTCTAATATTTAATGCCTCTGCAGGAAACATAGAAGACAAGTTAGTGAGATACTGGTGTAGTCATTCTTCTGCCACCGCCAGCATTGAATGCTTTGGTTGCTGCTTTGTGTCTGAATCAAAACCATGCTGCTGCATTACTGGGCTTTCCTTCCCAGAACAGACATCTGCAGCTCTGGGTACTTACTTTTGAGAATAGTTCCACTTCCTTCATGAGACTAAGGAAGCTTGAGAGATCAGGCCTATAGTGTACAAAGTGTTTTTTCCTACTAGAATCAGAGGTGGACACTGATGTCTTCAGGCTGGGCAAGTTTCATGGTGCAGAAGTAAAAGAGGAGTAAAGCCAGCTGGGAGGTTCAAACAACAGACTCAACAGCTAGAGCAAGGATAGCAAATTTCAGCTCCTTGCATCTCTGGACCACTCCAAACTTTTGTGATATTGTTTATTTTCAAGAGTAGGGAACAATGCTTTTGCATGTGCAGTTGGAGAAGTGAGACTGACAATCTCTCTGCAACTACAAGGCTGAGGCAGCTGTTCTGAGGAAAGGCTGCTATGCTTACTCTGATGAGCCTTTTGCACTGACTCTGGAGAGGGACATCGAGCCATTTGCACTGAGTTCCACCAGTGCAAAAGGGGATAGACAGAGAGCAGGAAGGAAATGCGTTGCTATGCAAACAGTACCACCTCTTTTGAAGTAGAGAATTAATCCTGAATATATTCAGGACACAAGACCTGAAAGGCAAGCTTACTGGGAGGCAATCTGCTCAATGCCCTTTCCTTTTGCTTAGCTAGAAATAACTACAGGACCTGCTTCACTGTTTCTGTCCTTTACTTTTTTCATACTTTTTAATAATATTTTTCATTTTATAGTGCCTTTAATCCTGATGATTCCTAAAATGCTGTACATTTTTTTTTTTTTAAATATATGCAAACTATATACTTGGGATTACGCTGTCATGCGATCAGCACAGCATTTCCTTAAGAAATAAAATATTGGTCATGGCCATCAGCTGTCCTCGCCTTTATGTTAGTCATTACATCTTCACGACTGCTTTTGAAGATATTCCTCTGCAAGGTACTGAGTGGTATTTCCCTGCAAAATTGTGAATTTGAGGCAAACACTGCATGAAAAAACCTATGTCCACATGTAATTAGAGAGAAGGGCTAAGGAATTTTCATCTGCATTGAGGAAGCGTTTTGTACCTGCAGAAGTACAAACACTGATAATCTTGGGCCTAATCTTGACCATGTTCAAGTTTACAGGGTTTTCATAGAATCCGAAGGGAATTCTCATGGGACAAGCAGCAGTTCACTGAATGAGTGACTTCATTCTACATTTTTGTGGTGTCGCAGATGATAGGAGTACCTCCTACCAGTCCTCTTGAGAGGCAGGCTCATAAATACTGAAGAAACTGAGTGGTTTCCCTGTCCACTGAATGGAAATACATAGATATATCAGCCACAGAAATCAAGTGATAGCTGGGGAAAAAAAAAAAGACAAAAAAGACCCTCTTCCATGAACACCTAGTATTGGGGAAGCACATTTAAAAGCATCTTCTCCTTCTCTCACACTTTTGTGAAGCTCTAAGCCTCTGCAACCTTGCTCTCAATGTTTCCTTTTAAGGTCACTTCATGGGTGTTTTTGTACAGCAAGGTACAAAAATCTCTCTGATCTCTGCATGAAGGAGAGGAGGCTTCAGAAGTGACAGAGGGCAAGAAGCTCGGTACATGAACCTTCTGTGTTCCTTTGAAAGGACAATGCTGAAGATGGAAAAGATCTACCCTATATCAGGATCACAGGGTTAGCATAATTTTTCTGCTGCAACTTACATGCCTGCTTCTGAAAAATTTGGCCCACAAAAGGCACTTATCAGAATTAATCTACCTTTGGTCCCATCATTTCCTGTTTAAACGATCAATTACAAATCTGGAAGACATGTGGAAATGCTAACACCATTTGTAGGGTGGGAGAGCCCTAGCAGGTCGGCAGCCTGTCTAACACATCTATAATTCAAAATTTTGAAGTTCCTATGGTATGGATGTGAAAGGAAATTGCAGCCCTACAAATTTTATACTTTCCTCTTGTCATATGGGTGGATGATGACACCAAATATTTGGTCTGGAACTGAGTATGCTGCATATTTATGTATTCAGTAACCTGAGCCAGACTAGAATGCTGAAATCATTTATGAATTTTTAGTAGTCTTCCTACTGTAAATGTTTAAAGCTGCAGCTTAGTAATAAGATATTTGATAGTAGTGCTCAAAAAGACACCACTTGGGAGTTATTAAAAAACATCTACAGAGCTTAAATGTTTTTGTGGAAAAAAACATGATGTGGCCATCTTTCTTCCCCCTCTGAATAAATACCATAGAAGCAGCTAAATAGAGATGTAAACCAAACCGTCAAAAAGTCAGTTTGCAACTTGCATAAAACCAGATGAGTTAAAATAAGATCCAATTGTGTTTCAGTACCAAATAAAGCATATTTTGCAATAGATTTTATGTGCATATGTGTATTTCCATATATATTTATATGTATATGCATTTTTGTGCATATGAATATTTAAATATGTATATATGTGTATGGACACAAACACATATATATATAAACACATATGCAAACTATTAAAAAATCCTCAAACAGGCTTGTTGATTATGCCAACTTTTTTGCCTGTAATCATAATCTGCATTTTTCTACTAGACATTGCTTTAATAAAAAAAAATAAAATTTGATGTAGCAACTAAAAGAATTAATTTATTATTTGTATTAAATGCTTATAATAACTGATTGTGTATCACAAATTTGTGTAAATTTGTAATATGAAGAAAACCCATCAAGAACACAATATTAATTTTCCTTGTCTAATGTGCCATAGTGTTCCTAAGCCTGCAAAGCTGCAAATAAGAGTAATGTCTGATGGGGCACATTGAACAGTTCCCCAGAGACCCTGAAAGGACAGCATATGATAACTTTCAGGCCTCCATTTATAACAGCAAGATTTACTTTAATGTTTGCATGTTTCTTATATGAACTATGTAAAAATTATAAGAACATATATGGAAAGATTGTTTTTCATACTGCATTCATTTTAATTGGTTTTTGTTTTTTTCACCATTACAGTACTTGCTTTCCCCCAGAAGTATGCATAAATGCTTAATCTAGCATAATCATGTATATACATTCTTACCATTAGTAATTCATGCTTTAATTATATTTACCATTTGGACCACTGTATATTTGTGTGACTCAGAGTTATTTAAAAGTCTTCATTTTCACAGGTTTCCACTATTTTTCTATAGATAAATTAGAAAAGCTTGGGAAACTGCATACTGAAAATTGAAATAAGGACTATAAAATCCATTTTGAGACTTGCCTTTTGGTGTTTACTTCAAAGCATGCTTCTGTGTGTGTGCTTGATTTACATTTAGCAATATCTAAGTGCAAATAGTAATCATACACCAAAGTAAACTGGACTATATGCAATTGCTTCCTCTGTTTCTTCAATTGCAGTTGCAATCCCATAGATTCAAATCTTGACAGGTAGCATAATTAGAAAATTCCCTTTGTCTTATTAAATGTGACTCTTCTCAATAGAATTCACTTCATTGCAGGCAAAGAACAGAAAATATACTTCAAATCTAAAATGGGAAATCGAGGGGGACTGTTTTATTTTTATCTGTCTTTGTGCAAGCGACATTATTATCAAAGGATATTGTAATGCTGAAAATGTACTTTTGGGATTTAAATCACGTATTAGCCTGGAAAGCAAAAAGTGCTGTAGGGCCCATGCAATATATTTTCTCATTAATCTGATTGAAAGATTATCCTTCCTATAGCTATGAAAAGTCTAATACCCATATATCCATCTTTCCTGCTAGTAAAATTCAGCTTTGTGCGTAGTCATTGTCTCTTGTGTCTGAGGTCCTACACTCTTCTTCATTTCTCTGTATAAGCCTATCTGTATTAAAATAAATTCAGAACAGGCCGCCATTTCATGCACACATTTTGATTATTTCATAAGCTGCTGAGGAAAATGGAAGTATCAGCAAGTCATGCAGTTTTCTGGTAATGTAATGCTGTCATTACCTCAGTGGTCATGTGAAAAGTTTAGCTATAATATCTATGACAAACGTTCGGTGAGTCAAAACAGTGCATTTAAATGAAATGCAGATATGAATGAGCCATTATTGCAATCACAACTCCAGCTTAGAAATTATTAAATATGAATATATACACTTTCACAGTAACCTGACATTTGTAATACATAACTAGCTGTGCATTTCTCACCCCCCTCCTCCTGTTTTCCTCCCCATCATCCCCCAGATTGAGTATAGAGGAAGTCATTTTGATCAGAGGCTGCACACAGTAATTGAAGACACTCCTGATGATTTCATGCAATCAGAGTGGCACATTATTTGTGATGAAAATTAAGTAAAGAAGGAAAGCAGATTTATAGGTTGTCTTGCTTATGGTCAACTGCCTTTACAAAAGATTAGCAATTCTTTGCTAACCACCCCAACTGCATATATACTTTTCCACACTGTTGATTTACTGAAATTTTCATATAACCTTAGTCATAACTTGTGGCACCGCATGATTTTAAGCTTTTAATGAAACTACAGAAGATGTCTTAAACTGAATGATTTCTATTCTGAGCTCTTTGAGAGCTGATAGCATGAACAGTATAGATGGCTCTAGCCATAACTGTCACACAGATAATATTCTTTTATGCCTCAAGACACTAAGATGGTGCTGTAGATAACCAAAAGGAATAAGCTGCCACCATCACTAATCTGCAGCTTTGAAACACTATAGCTTTTGCATGGCTAAGAGAAGGTAAAATCGCCTAGAACTGGAATACAGAAGACATTTTTAAGTTAACATAGAAGAGAGAACTAAAGATTTCCATATTTTTTAATCTATATCCACTCTAGATCAAATCAAGTATAACCTCCTTTTTGTGTGTTTATGGATAACAATTGAAAATGCAAAAGAAGCCGAAGCCTTTGAATCCTCCCAGGATATTTTACACTAATATAGTGAAATTGAAATGTGGGGAATAGTTAGCCTTATTGTTCCCTTTGGAGTTTAACTTTCAAAATGTTTCATATAGACTTTTGGTTGGTTTTATAATACATATAACAGATTTTGTCCACCATCCACTTTGTGCCAGAGGACTATAATTTCTGTTGATTATTTTTCAATATGTAAAAGCAAATGCAACTGAAACTTTAATAAAAGACTAAACTTTATTTACATTTATCATAGCTAAGGTCACCAAATTAAAACTATATGGGTGTATGAAGTAAAGCAAAAAGTAAAACTTTTCTAAAGTCTTCACACTTTACAGTTGAGTTGCCTACTAATAACCTTGTTTATTCCTATTCTTTTAAAAAAAATTCTGGATAAATGTTTTTAGCATTCATGTTGCATATAATTTTTCTTATTATTTGTCCTCTATAACACCTCATACAAGCTACTATTAAAAATTGATTTATAATAAATGGAAACAAGGAACCAGTACCATTTTGGAAACTAGATTTTTTTCCACATACAGTTTAGAAATCCCTAATCAAAAATCCTATTGTTGTGAGAATACAGCCTGACATGAAAGTGTCAGGGAAGCAGCGAAGGAAAAATGAGGATCTAAACATCAGCAGAGTTGGACCAACTATAAACCACACTTTCTGTGTGTGTTTTTTAGATATTGTGGTATGCCTTTCAGAAGAAAGAAAAGATTTGCTTGAAAGTCTCCAGCGATATGAACATTTTTTATTGCGTACATGAACTATCAATAATAATGTGCTAATTTGTGCTCCAAAATACAATCACTGTTAGGACAGAAAACCAAAGCATGCAGGAATCTATTAAATGCACAGCAGTATTTGAAATCGAATCACAGTGACTTGTTCTTGTGGCATGCTGACGTTATTGGTCCTTGTATACAGTTACATAAGCATCTCTGAAGCCAGATTTTAAAAAAGGTCTGTAAAGCAGTTAAGGGACATCAAAATCTGGCTTTACCATCAACTCTCTAAGCTCCATGCTAAGCATTACTTATGACTCTTCTGTGTAAACAACTGCATGCAGTTGAAACTAACACAAAACACAAAAATACAATGAAATTACTTCCCACTGCAAGATCTTATGCTGTCTAAAGAAGTTTAGATTATACTTCTAATCAAAAATGGAATTTTAATATCTCATTTTGCCACAGATTCAATTAATGCAGATGCACCCCACCTTCAATTCCACTTGACTTCAGGTAGCTCTAGAGCCTGTCATTGTTGCTTTTATGGCAAACCCATGTCTTCAGTTGGTAGGTGGTCTAGAAACCATGTATAGTTTTATTGGAAAAAAAATCCTGATTCCTGAGAAGAAATACAGAGTCAGAAAGAGGAATTCACCCTCATTCTGTGCCTCCACCCACTGCCATGTTACAGATTGCCTTGATATTAATTCCAGAACTATTTTAAAGGAGCTACCTAGCAATAAGGAATATTACTCACATTCATAGAACTTCCATTTACATTTAAGAAATATAATTTTTGGCCCTAATAGTGTGTGAATTAAAAGGATTTTGACTTACTATTGTCTGCTGCTGCTGACACAGCCCATTTGAGTGTCACTGCCAAAAGAGCTCAAAAATGGTCTAAAAGAAAGAACTGTCTTTAGATTTATCTGTCTAGCTATATTCACTTACAAATCAGAGAAGAGGTATTATTTAAAATAGTTTGCCTGGAAAGTTAATATAGGCTCATGTCACGAATTAATTCTCTTTTATTTTCATTTGTATTAATCACAAAACACCTGCTTTTGATTACACTACCTATTCAGCTCTTAAATTAAGGTGGTCTAATGTTAATGAGGGAACCTGATATGAGTATCTAGAAGATATTTATTACATACCAGCACAAAAATGCACCAAAACACAGAATATGTTCCTTGCATTTGTCATTGATGGAGCTCTGTGTAGAGCTTTTGCACTGTACCTTCTTTCCCCTCTCCAGGCAAAAGCTAATTTATTGCTTCTTTGAGTATTAATATTGTGCAATAGGTGAACAGTCTATGCTTGCAAGCTTATAACGCTTATGTTGCTGAATAAGAAGCATAAAGTTTGCTAAATTGTAGGGATTTCGTCCTGAAAGATGTAAAAAGATGTGCCTCCACCATTTTACGGAGGGTTTGAACCAAGCCTGCCACTTCTTTTTTATTTTTTCTGGCTATTGTTCAGTTGGCCTTGTGTCCTTGCTGCAACTAGACATATTCTCTATCTGGATATGCAATACTTTGTGTTTAGGGAGCAAGGCAAAATTGCATGTTGGAACAAAAGTGCTACAGCAAGCTATTGGTGCTGAAAGCACCTACTGACTCTGCTGTCCAGAGTAACTCTAATGCAGCTGTTTTTCACATTGCCATCTAGGTTATTACAAATATAGGCAACAGAAGTGACTAACAGAGAATCTGGATACATATGAACTAAAACAAAATCCAGAACTGTGAGTACAAGAAAAGCATTGACAAGTTGGCATGAGTACAGGGGTGGCCTACCAAAGCAGTCAGCACCTAGACAGGCTGAGAGACTAGGGTTGGTTCAGCCTTACAGAGACGACTTACTGCTATGATTTCTGAACCAAGAGACATTCTGACTCTTCTCTAAACTAGATGTTTTCCAGCTGTCCCTGACCATCTTTAAAATAATAGCATCAGAGAAGCTTTTAAGTTTAGGTCTGTTAAGTTGGCTATTCAAATTTAGGCAAGCACCCCCAGAACAGACATTTTCTGCATATTTGAGAGAAGAAAAAGGAGCTGATACACCTAAGCAGCAGAACAGTGACCAGAGGTTTCTTGAAGTGTATAAAACAAAAATTAAAAAGAACCCCTCCTAGTCATGCACAAAATTTAACTTGAAATGTGTGTTTAAGTACCAAGGTTAACTGCTCAAGACATTATATTCATAATTTCACTTTTATGAAGATTTTTAATGTCAGATGATACTTCCCAACCCATTATTACTAGGCTAAAAGGAATGACAGGTAGCATTGAAAATATCTTTGAAACATTATGAGTGCTATTTGAAATTTCCAAATTACTTTTATGATATAATTTTAGCAGCATGCTGGAATTAGTACAGTATATACTTATTGGGGAAGCAAGTGCTGCATAGATGAGTTTATATAAGTACTTATATTTTAGCAAGCATTATAGTTTGTTATTCTATGCAGTAGTAAAGCAATGATAAATAAGTCATGTTGGAAATACACTGTTATGAAAAATATGACTGCACAGCTCATCAGTTGTATGCCATTTTGCTTTTTTAAAACTTACAATGCTTACATAGTATAGAATATAGACATTACAGCTGAATTTTTCAAAAGGGCAGATTAATTTATGGCCAATAATGACATCTCTAGTTATATTGCAAAAATAAGTTTTATCAGCTCTTATGCTTCTGGACATAAACTGATCACTGAAAAGGTCAGGACATAATTTTTATGCATGCATGCAACTTTTATTTTCTATAAAGTTTTTGTTGCTGGTCTTTCTTTGTGTTTTGTGGATTCACAGAATCACAGAATATCCTGAGTTGGAAGGGACCCACAAGGGTCATCAAATCCAACTCCTGGCCCTGCACAGAACATCCCCAAGAGTCACACCATGTGCCCAAGAGCATCGTCCAAACATTTCTTGAACTCTGTCAGGCTTGGTGCTGGGACCACTTCCCGGGGGAGCCTCTCCCAGTGCCCAAACACCCTCTAGTGACGAACCTTTTTCTAATAACCTAAACCTCCCCTGACACAGCTTCAGGCCATTCCCTTGGGTGCTGTCACTGGTCACCACAGAGAAGAGATCAGTGTCTGCCCATCCTCTTGCCCTCATGAGGAAGTTGTAACTGCAATGAGGTCTCCCCTCAGGCTCCTCCTTCTCCAGGCTGGACAGACCAAGTGCCCTCAGCTGCTCCTCATTTGGCTTCCCCTCAAGGCCCTTCACCATCTTTGTTGTCCTCCTTTAGACACTTTCTAATAGCTTAATGCTTTTTTTATATTGTGACACCCAAAACTGCCCCCAGCACTTGAGGTGAGGCTGACCCAGTGCAGAGCGGAGCGGGGCAATCCCTTCCCTTGCCCAGCTGGTGATGCTGTTCCTGATGCACCCCAGGACACGCTTGGCCCTCCTGGCTGCCAGGGCAATGCTGACTCAGATTCAACTTTCTGTTGACCAGGACCCCCAGGTGCCTTTCTGTGGCGCTGCTCTCCAGCATCTCATTCCCCAGTCTGTCCATACACCCAGGGCTGCCCCATCTCAGGTGGAGAATTCAGCACTTTTCCTTGTTGAACTTCATATGGTTGGTAGAAAACCACTGCTACGGTCTCCTTTGATGATATTTAATGAGTCTAGCGCTTTCTTCATGATTCTAGAACATAGTTTCTTTAATCAATAGAAACACATGACCAAATCTAGTTGCTTATCACTCTAATGGTCTAATAGCCTTTCCTTTATGCTGAAGCTGATAATGCCTCTAAAGGAAAAACGCTATTTCCCCCCTCATGTTTTGGGAAAATGAAATATTAGTAAGGGTACTATAAATCAAGTGTTCCAATATCACAGAAGCATCACATTGAAATAGGTTACCAGTTAGAAATGGAGGACTTCTGTTTTTACTGTTGTTTTGATTTTCATTCCAGGCAGATCTTGAAAACAGATATAGCCAAACAACCTCATGATACAATACTGTATAAAACATATGACTGGATCTTGCCCTGTACAGAGGCAAAAATCTGCCTTATTCACAGCAATAAATAAGAACAAAAACGGACAATCAAGGAAAAGAAAAAGTGGTCTCAGTGTTAAGGCCTCTGCAGAATTTGATTCACTACAAAATAATTAAGTTGTTCTGAGAACTTCCTTAAAGCAAAACCTTTTACAGCTGGCTGTCAATTGAGTTTATCCAATCTGGGAAACTTTTGCTGCTGTCTTCAGAACCAAGAGAGCTTTCAGCTGCAAGTAATTTAAGAGGAACTGTGTTGTAAGAACATGATATTTTAGACAAATGCTATTATTACTAAAAACTCAACCTGTCAGGTAGAGCACCCAAACTTAGTGGTTTATTTTGATGGTCCTTTATGCATTTGATGTTACAAAATGAGGACAGCAGTGTATTTCCTACATGCTGTGAAGATAAGACCCCATGCACACAGCATTTTAGTTTTGTGGGAAGGAACACCATAGAAAAGGCCATTATACCACCAGTAATTTTATATTTAGTGTTGGATTGGGCTTATGTCAGGTGAGAAGCCAATGATAAGGGTAAAAAGAGATATTAAACAGGCTGTGGGTTTGTTAGGTTTTATTTGGACTGACAATCTGTATTATGCCATAAATCAGGCTGGGATGTGGTGGGCAAAATAAAAACTGATCATAATATTTCTATGGCATTTGATCTCGCCCTTGTTCTTAGTTCCATGTGAGGTATGTGAGAAGAGAGTCTTGGTAGGGTCTACTTAACTCTCTGTGGGAAGACTTTGAAAGTCAGAGTAGGTCTACTGCAACAATCTAGTGAAACTAATCAACATTGCAGGAGATGTCTAAGCAGGATTACAGCTACAGAAATCATGTCTGGAGAATTTAACAAAATTTCAGTTAGGGAAGTGGACAGTGCAAGTTTTTCCAGTGCTTTTTATTCTGATTAAGGTATGCAATGAAATCATATCAATGTTGAGAACCTGAGAAAATAATATCAAGAAGAATTATGCCTTTTTTTTGTGTGTGTTCACTGAACAACTGGTGGCACAACAGGAAAATTTATGTCCAATATAAGTTCAAATACATTTAGAGGACTCATTTTTCCAATAGGCTGAGTGTTCTCTGTTGCTTTTATATCTCATAGCAACTGAAGGTTCTCAGCACTCTTTGGTATTGGGAAATTAAGGAGCAATGTAGCTAATTTTATACTTGAGAGAAACTGGAATTTGAGAAAGACAATGTAATATTTGTTGGTATTATAGAGTGGTAAGAGTGTGTTGTAGAAAAGAAAACTACTTTGCAAAAAAATTAGTTCATTGAACAGCTAGTTGAATTATAAAGGACTATTCAAATCACAGTTTGTAATTATGACGGAAAATTAATTACAATGCAGCTTGATGTGCATAGACACAATTAGCGACTTAATGCAACATGGCTCGTGGTGGTGTCACATATAGGAGAGAGCCTGATTTCTCTTCAAACTAGTAGCAATGGTTTTAGTCTGCCTTAATGAGACATTTTTGATAACAAAATGCTTAATATTCTGAGTCAGAAAATGTAAGAATTTAGACTGTTTTAAAGTGACTATTTCTTGTCTAAAGATTGCACTGCAATTTGGTGGATAAATAGTTTTTACAGTGTTGATATTAGCATTGCAGTCTCCTAACTACTGAAGGATCTGCAGGATATGTATGTCCTTTGCTTCCTTCCCGCCTTTCTTCCTTCCTTCCCTGTCCTTTTCCTTATTGATTGATATCTTCATCAGCCTAAATTATTTCTAAGGTAGCATGCAAGAATTAATGGTAGAGCTATCTTTAAAATACTATAGTATGAAAATAACATAAATCGCATGTGTATTTGAAATAGCTGTTTTTACAAATATCTCTCCTTGGGATGGGGGGGATCTGAGTGGTGTTTTTTATTGGAAAAATCACCTACCTGGGACTTAATGTATTCTTACATGCAATACTTTCACTGAGACCTGGACTGAAATTCTGGGCCACCAGTGGCAGTAATTAGACTAGACTGGAAGTAGTAAACAAAAATAAGGCAATATGCTTCCTAACTTATTTCCAGAGTACAACACTTGTATGGAAAGCTTGTAGGGAAATCAAACAGTTTTCATACACTTTCTTCTCAAATGAACAGAAATGGACATATAAGACCACTAGGTCTTCTGTTCCTTCAAGTTCTTCTCTCCAGTGAGGAAAAAACACTTTTGTGATTTAATTTAACTGTAAAAAATCTCTGTGGATAAAATCACTAATATGAATCTCAAAAGGGATATTTCTGAGAGATGAAAACTTTCAGAGGAAGCAGCCTTGATTTGATTATAAGTGAACAAAGCTCAGAATTCCCAGTGGTGTGATAATCCTTAAAATGAAAACGTTTCCTAAACAGAACACTCTGTATGGGAACATCTTTCAACACACACTTATCTGAAGTTCTTTACAAACAAAATCCCTATCAACAACAAATTCTTCTGGGATAAAAGAAGAATTAGAATTAGAATTAAAGTCATGAGTAAGAGACAAGCTCAACAAGCCTATGGTGTTTTGGAGGATATGATCAGTTTTATTAAAGAAATAAAATGTATACTACTGGAAAATATCACTTTTTTCTGAAGAATCAGTCCAATCTGGAAGGATACCCTATTAATATATTAGTGAATACAAAAATTTGAATGGATGAGTACTAGAGTATAAATCATACTGGTCCACAGCTCAAAACTAGTAAACAATTATAGTAGAAAATTTGGAGAAACAGTATGCAAGCAAAAATAGCAAAAAAGTCATACTTGAAAGGCTTATTTTCCCATCTTTGCCAACTTGCTATTCAAAAATTTTTCTTGTCCTTTCCCTTCCCTTTTGTTTTTTAAGACAATGATACATTTCTGCTTATTTTTATGGCTTCTCAATTTTTTGCTTACTACTTCCAAGATCATTGGGAATATTATCTCATATAGAAATCATGGATTTGCGTTTTCCATAACGATCACCATTGTGTCCTTGTGCCTGCCCCCTGCTGCATCACTTTTATTCTCTCTGCTTTTTAAAATATCTAGAAGAGCAAGTGTTGTGGTTTGATGTGGGTTTAAACGCCAAACACACAAAGTCTAATTATGTGTATAAGCAGAATATGGATTCATTGAGGAAAATGTAAAGAAATTTTGGGGCAAAACAAGGTTCACACAAACAGTTGCAATATAACAAAAAGTTTATTATTAACAGAATGGAAAAAAGGATTGATAAGAAATTAAAGCAAACATTTAAAACACTTTTTCTTTCCCAATGTTTTTTTTTCCTTTACCACAAACCTTTCACAAGTGAAAACAAAACAAGAACATGGTATTTTAGTCAAGAGTTGTACTTTTTAAGAGTCTATGTATGCTTTAGGAAGAAAAGGTTTCTTCTACTGTGCCATACTTCTCACAAACCAACAGTCCCACCCAGAGAAAAATCTGTTGAAGTGAAGAAACGTATCTTTTCCATGAATTTTCCGCAGTTTTCCCATACTGCAAAAATCATGGGCCATAGAAGAAAATGGGGTTTTAATTTTTTTAAGGATGAGTTATCTCAGTCTGAAAGCACAAATTCTTTACTTCAAGTCTCTAACAACTTCTCATAACGTCTATGTGGCCAGGCGTGGGCCTTTCTTTTAAAGTCACAGGCTGCACAAGAATTTCTCACCCCCCACAAGTTTTTTCCCAAATGGATTAAAGCCCTTTCTACGGCTTTACAAGAAGCATCTTTTAAGCTTCNCCACACTGCTGTGCTGAGGGGTCGAGGAGAAGGGCCTGGCCCCACACTGCTGTGCTGAGGGGTCGAGGAGAAGAATCTGGCCCAGACCCAGGCCTGGGCCTCGAGGCCCCCACCCTCAACACCCCTCAGCCCTTGAGCCCAAAAGACCAGGAGAAATTCCCACCCTGCCTGGGTGTTACATATGCGAAAACCACAAAAGCGATTGGCTCAGAAATCTGTCCATCACGCAGGTTCAACCTATTACAGCAAGCCACTGGATCATGTAGGAATGTCGCATCTTTAGGAAGATATTGTGAGCTACCAATCTTTCTAGCACGTAAATGTTGGAAGTAAAAGAATTTCAAATCATCTTCTAGTGATAACAAATATCTACAGCTTTGCCACTGTGAAGGAGGACACCAAGAAAGAACTTTCTTGATATTGGACTAGAGTAAATGTCATATCAATTAACAATTCAGTAATATTTCTTCAGCTAGTATTTTCACAAGAAATGTCTATATTTGCCCAGTGTTTGAACAAAAGCAGATAATGGAATGAAGTTTTAGAACTGCATTCAGACGATTGGAAGTTATGCTTGTCTTAAAATCTCTGCCTGTTTTTACACTGTATTTTGGTTCTTGATTCCATGGTATAATCAGTAACTACAGTCAATAATATAGTAGATTATAGTAGATTTCATTTCATGAGGAGATTGTGATGAGTGACTCCCATTTACTCTTGAGTTCAGCATTCAGATAATTGCCTAATAAAACACAGCCAATGAGGACCTTAAAGAATGCCACTTTTTTTTGGTTGTTATTGTTTTAAACACAAATCTTGACAACCAGTTTTGGCTAGCACACATAAAGTGGTATACAGAGTGCAAAGGAGATTTGTATATATGCATGAAAACTGATACCTGTATTATCTCAGTTATCAACCATCTCATAAAAAGATTATTTATATTTTCCAATCCAAGAGGAGGTTAAGATGCAGTCAGATCTGTAAGTAATTTAATAAAAATGTAAACAATTAATCATTAGTTCGTATTTCACATTTTAATGTTTTTTTTATTGGTTGCTCTATTTTCTCATAGGTTTTTTTTGAGGCTTGTCTAGAAGAAAATATGCTATTCATTTGAGCCAAACCACAGTAAAATGATTCTGCCTAACTCTAAAAAACCCAATCATTCCTTCTCATATTTTATAATAACATATGACATGTCAATTTAAACAAAATACACAATATTTGCTGACTGTAGTAAAAGGTTGATATTAAAATAAAGTATGCTGCTGTTAAGACCAGATAATTGAGCATACTGAAGTGCAGGTAGTATCTGCTATAGCAAATGCAATACAAAACCCTCATATTTTCCTAACAAAGGGTGCTCATACAGATAATATTTGGTACCTAGCACTTTCTCGGTGTGACTGTTTAGCAGAAATCTCTATTTTTTTGTACACTTATGCCACAATAAATTTCAAAATATGTGTATCAGACCTAAACCGTTTAATGCCAAAAAATATTGTAAAATATTAGTAAGGTCTTTTTTCTGGCAATGCTATGTGTGTGTCTGTGTTTGTGTATGTCTGTGCCTGTATTTTAAAAAGAAATTTTACTCCCTTGAGTTTGATTTGATTCTTTCTGAATTTACCCTGTGTAAACCACCATATGTTCTTCTATTTCCTATATTAATAAAAAAATGCATAAACCCTCCAAGTCATAGTACACCAGTATTCTAATACAAATAAAAATGCCTCTTGCTTTCAGTCCAAATATTTTACAGAATTCTCAAATTTTTAGACAAGCTGTTTTGCACTCCTTTTTTACTGTAAAATTTTACTCTCTCTTTCACTCACGCCATATGGACATGTATCCTTCTGTGTTTAGTTTAACACAAAACTCTCTATACTTCAGGCTTCTTGCCTTTTTGCTGTTTCCCCAGGTACTGTATGGAGTGTAATCATTTGTATTTGCTGTTTCATGCCATTTTTCTTGTCTCCTTCCCTTCAGTTGTGCTTACCTTGTCCAGGTTAACACTTGCCCCTGAAAGACTAGATCCCAGAAAGAGCTGTTTTCAGGTCTTACTAGAGCGCTGCTAATACTTTTTATCTGGATTCTTTCCAGGTTGCCTCCTTACTTACCACTCCTGCTCCTGACATATCACTCTAAATCATTCCCTATAGTAATCATTTCTTTCCAGCTTTGTTCCCTACTCTGCTGCCCCTACCGGCAAATAATGGCTGCTCCAGAGGGAGGAAACGTGATGGCAATAGTGCAGTCACTTCATTCCCCACCCAGTGCCACTCAGGCCACCTCCGCACAGACCCAGAGGACAGGCTGGTTGTGCAAAGGCTCCAGTTGTTCTGATGTCTGACCAGTGACACACAGCAGGACACAACCCAGTCTGAACTGGCTGTCTTCTCATCTCCTTTCTCCCCATTCCCACCCACTCAAAACTGCATTTGCCCCTGCAAATTTTTACTAATTTATGAAGAATCAATCCCCTTAGGCCCTTGTAGCACAGAACCATCAGCAAGAAACAGGTTTTGGATGTTCCGCTAAACAAAACTCCAGGTGTTCAGGTGTTCCCTTTAGCTCAGATTACAGGCTTATTATTCTGACAGTGTATTTGATTCTGTCATAGCTTTTATGTATAATGCAAACTTGAAAGTGATAGGCTACATTCTTTTCAACACATTTTTACTGCAGTGAATCTGTGACTTATTGTTGCCTAATATGTAGAGCTGCAAGAAGTAAACTGTTTTGCTATGCATTCCTACATGCAGTTTTTGTTATATTAATGATACAAGCTGTATGGTTCTTGAAGCAGGAGTAGGGAAGGAATGCTATTTCATTTTGGGGTACCTGTGAATAAGAAGTATAAATAACTTCCTATTCATGTTGTTAAACTTTCTAGAGAAAAAAAAAAAAAAAGCCAAACAAAGACCAAAATTTCAAAGCAGTATGGGTTTGCCCTTTTGAAAATGAAACAGAACAATCCACTCCAAGTGGTTCCATATTTTATACGTTTGGATAAAATCTGTATTTGGCTTATCTTTTCAAAGATAAACTTCACAAGAGTTCATGGTGTTTTGCCTTTTGTCCAGAGGTCCTCTAAATTTTAATGGCTTGTATTATACCTATGGTTCATCACTGAAATTTACCTTAGTTTTTGAGGTCTCTACAGTAACTGCCTCTTGAAAAGGTCTGCTCATCTGTTGCCACATTACCGTGTTAACTGTCCATTAAAACTATGGAATCTCGCATCTATGTCCAGTGAGCTGTGGCATGAGAAAATGGTGGGAGGAAATACTGTTGCAAATCTACCTGCAATATCTGCTTAACTTTACGACTTCTTTTTCTTGTGACTGCTTGTCTGCCACGCTGAAATAGCATCCTGAAAAATTTTGAAGGGATTTTGGGGTCCTATAGACTTTAGAATAAAGTCATGGATATGCCTGCACACCTTTTGCAGCCCATATGTAAAATCTGTAATCTGAACAGTCAAAATAAATTTGCACACAACCAAATTTGAATTTCATCAGGTTTTTTTTCCCTCTTCTGCAAATAAGTTGCAACACAGTATACAAGTAAAATTCAACTCCTGGTCAAAGATTTTTGTCTTTTTCTTTTTGGGAAATGGAAACTCCAGAGGGATCATAACTGAGATAGAATATTAGTGTAGGGTTTTCCAGAAGGGGAAAATAAATATGAGAACTTTAAAATAGATATAAATACAATTTTTTTTAAAATTTACAATTTATGTAGTCTTTTCAGAGAAGGGAAAAATACTTGAGTTTTAGCTCTGTTTTGCCACAAGACAGTGTACTCAGAAGTAGACTATTATCATCACAAGACATATCTGAAGAATTAATTTTTAATATTGTCTATAATTTCCTTAAATAGGTTTTACTTTTACCAAAGTACTGTGGCCAAAATCTTGATTCTGTAAATATTAATAGAGAATAATTTTGCCTCAAAATGGAACTGAAGTCTGTGTGGGTGAGGATAGAGAGAAACTAGAGAGTTCTTCATACTAAAAGTATGTATCTCGAAAATCTTGTCCTGCTTCTTCCCCCCTCTTCCCATACCTCATCAAACATATGAAAGGCTGAAGCCCACTTATCTCAAGCACTGTCTTTCACAATTTCCCGGTGTGATTGCTACACTCATTTGGGATACTTGGCTGATAGATCCCCGGCTTTCATCTTGTGACAATGGAAAGGAGGGCATTCTCAGCAACAGGCCAATAATAAGAAACAAATTCCTACAAAGCTGATCCCAAACAAGTGGAGCCTCTTTCACATGACTTTCAAGCTCAGTACAAGGCATATCTATATTAACTGGCTTTCCCCAATAGGTATGTAGTAATGACACTGAACACAGGAGGAATCATTCTCCAGAAGATTATGGTAAAGAAACAGCTTCAAAGCAGAGAAAGAGAAGTGGTACCTTCCAGAAGCAATTTTGATGTATCTTTAATCATTTCTATGTGCTCAAATACTCCAATGATTAGTGCCATAGATATACCTATAAATAAATCACAGAATGTTGGAAAACATCTCTGAAACATAAACTGAAGTAGTCATCATCTGTAATGCACATGAGAAATATTTAATTAGCTGTGCAAGTGAGCTGACGTGCAAGTACAGTATGTTAATTTGCAGAATTTTCTTTGAGGAACACAAGCTGTTCCTGAAGTGTATGAAAATGAAAGTAGCTTATACAAAATTAAGTTCTGAGATCAATGGCTGAACTTCTTTAGCATCTCTAAGTAGCACTTGGTAAAAACACTGCAGTTAAGAGTTGATCAGTAATTTAATTAAAAATTCAAATGTCAAAGTGTGATGTTATTACCATTATAATATTATTCCAGTAATTGCAGGACTGTTGCAAATGAAGAAGACAAAAAAATAAAAAAGGAAGTTAACAGATCAAATATGTTACAAAAGTGAATAAATTGAAATGACAACAGAAAAAAAAAAGAGACAAATAACAACTAGAGGAAAAAAAGTGTTAGCATTAAAATGAAGTTGTCAAGAATTGGAAATATCTCATGATCTGTAATACGGTAATAAAATATTAAGTTCTTATTGCCAAATGCCATACTGTCATCTAAAATAATGAGGAGGGAAAAGAACTATGATCACTAGGTAAGATTTCAAGAGATCTTCAACTCTTGTAAGGGGAATAGAACAGTTTCATTCTATGTTGGAGATGAAAATCTACCCTACTTGGAAGAAAGCAAAGAGATTATTATTAACAAGGTGTTTGGGAAGTTAAGAACAGAATATCTTTTCAAGAACTTTACTAAGAAATAGAAGGTTAGAAATAGCATGATAGTTAGCAATGGAATTTGAACCACATAAAAGCTTCTTAAGGGAGGGTACTGATAAAGTAACTACTTTAAAACCTCCAGGAAATATGGCCCTCAAGAAGTGATCATTAATAATGGCTGTTATGTGGCAGGAGAATCAGAAGAAGGAAAATCGTCAAATATAAGGTAGAGTGAAACTGCTTGTGTTTTTATATAAGGTGATATTATTTGAATCATGTAGGCAGACTAGGGAGTAACTAGACTTGTAATAGGACAAGGATAATTAACATTTGCAAAACAGAAGGAAAACACACTTGGGTTAAGCATCACATTAGATGTTTGCTGCAATTTTTTCTGTAATCGCGAAAGTTCCATTTATTTTTCACTAAAAAAAAAAGATTTAAATTGATTTTAAAAGGCTGACTATGTGAAGGAAGGTGATAGATTTATAGGTCAGAGTATCAACATTAAAAAGGATTTCTCAGTTTCAGAATGGAAAATAAATTACGTAGTACACTGAGTTTTTATTCACTATGATCAAAATCTTACACTGATATTTAGGAGGTTAGCAGGGAAAAATAGTTATATGTTGCTCAAGGGGGATGAAAAGCATAAGTATAAAACCAAAATCATCTGAATTAAAGATTATTATGCAATAGAATGGCAGCACATATTTCCAATTGCACTCACAGTTTCTTCTGATTTTGTGCCCTAATACTGAGGTAAATTTGGGGCTGATGAAAATCTTTTCTAAAAATAGTGTGTAAATCAGATAAGGTAGTCTCTGAATTGCAATAATTTTAAAAGAAATGTATACTCTCATATTACTTTTCTCCTTCCATTTATTTTTTGACTGGTATTTGTCCACTGGTAGATACATGTGAATTCAATTTAATCATACAGAAGAAATATTAACAATATACTTAGGAAATTAAAAAATATATTATTTTACTTCAGATTTTGAGAACAAACACAGTGAACTTTTACCACAGAGTTATAAGCAAAAATTAAAGCATGTTTAGTTAAAAGCAGAGATACAATAACTACTAAAAAGGCAAGGAAAATGTCAGACCATGGCATTTAAGGATAGAAAGCATAGTTGGAACTGGAGAAAGAAAAAAATACAGCTTTAAAGTGTAACAAAATTGTAGATATAAATTTTTAAATACCTAGTAAAACATATGTCAGTGAAAGAGTAACAGAAAGAAGCAAGATGTTTCAAAGAATATGATTTGGAAGGGTGTTTTAGGTTAACAAGAAGAGAAGGGTCCAAAAGAGTTTCCTCAAGAATACAAACTGACTTTGAGAAAGTACCTGTAATAAGATCAGAAAAATAAAAATGGCTTAGAAATAGAAGGCTAAGTGGGAAGAGTTGTGAGCATGAAAATGGATTTTGCTTCACGTTGGGTAATCTCTATGAAAATAAGTAAGGCAGGATGAAGTACAACTTATGTAGCAATAACATTGCCAAGAACTAGTCTGTATTGTAGGTTGACTTACTGAATATAAATAAGTTTCACTTAAATTTTAAAGTCATCACTTGTTACAAGCATTGTCTATAAGAAAACATAATTGTGTCTGAGATAAAAAAAAGTAAATTATATAAGAAGAAAAAAAGGAAAAAAGAAAAGGAAAAGATTAGCAAGCCCAAGACCAGGAAGCTTCAGAGGAAAGAAAAAAAAAATCCAACAACAGTATAATAGATGCATTGTAACTAGAGAGAAATAAGGATGATTAATGGAAGGTGAAATTAAAAGAAGTGATGTAAGAGCAAAGAGTACTACAAGGTCATCTATAGCAATGAGCTATATGAACCCTGACATTTTTACAATGGGTTTTCAACAGAGTGAACTGATCCTAAAGTATAGCAGCTTGAGTGGGACAGAGTAGAAAGAAAGAAAAGGTTATGTTGCAGCATGATGGAAAAAAAGCTTGTCTTAAAAAATTAAGTCTTTTCAACAGCTAAAGCCTCAGAGAGTTCCTTAGTGACCTGATTTGTCAAATGGATTTTTGTCCCTTGCTTGGTATTTTCAGTTCACTGCATTCTCTTACCCCAGGTTTCAGTAAATAATATCTAAAAAAATTAAAATGCTCTAACGTTTAATTTAATATCTTGCCTGCATTGAGTTTCTCCGTCTACTTAGTGTAAACATCTTAGGATTTCTTGAGGACTATGTGCTTTTTGACTATTGATGGCAATCCAAGGGTCTCAAAATGCAGGAAAAATGTGTAGTTCAAAGTATCACTCCCTACAGCTATGGATTTCGACTGGAGATCGTATCTCAAAATCACTTTTTGTAGTAACCTACTGCTCTACTAAACACTAGTAACACAAATCAATCTGGCATTCCCAGAAGCCCAGGGAGAATTCTCACACGGCTTTCACTGTAAATGTATTCAGGTTGCAATAGTTGATCTAGAATCAGGGTTTATCAGAAGACCATGTTGCTAAAAAAATAAACTCCTAGAATTAAAAAAAAAAAAGAAAAAAAAAAAGAAAAAAAGAAAAAATAAAAGGAGAGTAATCTACAAAATTGCAAAGTTGTCTGACCAGAAATGTGTATACTTGCCTTCCTCCACCAGGCAGAGGATCAATGAGAATGCATTGCTTGGACTGCCAATCACATTATAATGTCTGAGAAAAACCTGAAAATTACCAGGTTTTTGGTTTTTAACTTGCAAATTTTGTCCCTTTTCACATAGTATACAAAAAATCACTCCTCTTTCATCTTGCAATATCACTATTGCTTCTGCATGTAAAAGCAGATTGCTCTCATGTTTTGTCCTCTCAGGCATTTTGACTGAGGTGAAAGTGAAATATGTGAAATACATGCATTGTGATCTAGATAATGGTATTGTTTTGGGGTTTTTTTTTTGTTTCACAAATGAATGGGGGGAAAGTGTATATTCTTATTACTTCAGCACAAGCTGAATCTTGGGAAAGGGTGATGTAGTTCAAACAAAAGAATGGGCACAAACTTTAGCTCATCTCTTAAGAATGTTGCAATATTTCAGGTACAGCACATCAGGAAAAAAAAAAAGGCAGTTTCCATGGGCTTTGTCTGACACCCTAAGGAGAAATCAGATGAATCTGCTTGTGCTTGTGCTTGTGCAAAGCTTCTGACACCCCTCTGCAATGGTCCTAGCATGTCAAAGGGAGGAAAGTACTTGAATGGCCCAGCAACACCACATACAAAGACAAGAAGAGAAAGGGAGCTGCTTAAAGCTGTTTCCTGTCCTTCTCAAAATGCTGCTTAAAGACATTGCTTATTTAACACTTCTTATGGGGAGAGAGAGAGACATTCAGGATCTGAATTTTAAATAAAATAGTGCAACTATATTCAAGTCCTCTTTGGACATTCACGTGCATAATTACATTATTTAAAATACATTAAACTGTAGGAGAGAAAGGAAATTATTATATGGTTTGCCTAATCCATTTTAAAAAACAATATTGAGTTTCTTGATGGTTCTGAGTTGACAGGTCCTCATGATCTTGTGACTGTTGTCTGCCACTCCTTTGCCCGCTCCGTTCTTCAGCTTTGTATGCCATATGAGACTTAGACCCACTGAGAGTTTGTGTTGTATAATGTTTAATTAGGTCGTTACTCATTTTGTTGTTGATACCTGAAATTTAATGAAATGGCTTCTAAGAGTGTCAATGGTAACAATAAATTATATCTACCCTGCATTAATAATTAAAATCTGCCATTTAAAATGCTGTTCAGGGGTGTGGTCTCAGTTACTGACTGGGACCTATGTACTTAACCATAGGTGTTAACCTTCTTAAACTCCGAGAAATTACATATTTGGACATATGTGTATTTCAATTTAATTCTAAGATTTGGGGAATATTGTTATTACCAGTGGAAAGGGCAGTGGTCTGTCATTAGGCTTCTTGTCATTTGGGATGACTTGCATTTTGTTTTCATAAAATTGATTGGTTTCTGCTGAAAGTAAGCTGCTCAAACACTTGGCAAACAGCATGAATCTGAGGGCCTTCTGTACCTGGTATAAGTCCATTGAGTAGAAATGTGGAGACACATGACCTATATTTCTCGATAATGCTCCGTACTGGCAGCTAACCTGCCTGTATATTGTGTTTTATGATTAAACACATATTGATGGGTAAAAGAGGCCTTTGTACTTTTTCTATTAAATTTTTCTATTAGGCAGCTTTTAGCTTGCTTACTGCGCAATTAGTCTTCTTGCTTTTCACAGGAGGGCCCATTTCTTCTCTTCTGCTAGGATTATCTGAGGTTAATCTCCCTCTCTCTTGTAGTAATTTATGTATTTAGGGAAGAAGGTTATCTTACAGTTTGAATACAGAAGGCAGAGCCTAGGGAATTTTGGCTTCCAAAACAGTCCCACTGAGCACTTGAAAGCTCTTCAGACCACAATTCTCTGGCCAAATTCTTTTACTGACCTAGCTGAAGTCCTTTACTTTTGGGAACCCAGCTGATGTTCAGTTCAATTGAGTTACCATTCCTTACAATGTTGAATTCTGTTCTTAATTATATCCTCCACTGATACAACGGGGACAAAAACTTCTTGCAAGATTCCCATTAAAAAAAAAAATCAAATGACCAAATAGTAGGTATGGTAGTATAACTTGCAGTGTTTAAGCACATATAAAGAATTTTAATGCATATTAATTACAATTTTAAACCATAAATTTTAACCGCCTTTTTAAAATTAATTCTCTGTGGGCAGCTTTTGAATAGGAAGAATAAGGGACATAGAGGATCTTTAAGTGAAGAGACACTATTTCTTTTCCTGAAGGAAAACAAGCAAGTTTTCATGATAGCTCAGATTTCCCTCAAGTCTTAAAAAGAGCAGCGTTCAGCCTGTCTCCTGAGAGTTTTCCAAAGTTACTGTTGATGCTCCCTCCACAGACCAGGCCAGAGAAACCTATAAAGCATTTTTAATTCCCAGATTGTTAATACAGAAACATCATGAAAATATGAAAAGCTGTGTCTGTGACTGCCTGTGAAGAGGCAGAGGAAAGAAAAGTGTTACTGAGGTAGAAATTCCTTTCACTACCAAAGGAAAGGGGTGGGTGAGACTTCCTGTGATGACTTTGGAGCAAGCACTGAGTTATAAATGGGAGGATGGGGAAAGGAAAACAAAGATCACCACCATAAGCAACATTTCCCTACCTCTGCCTGTCTCCCTCTCCAGAAATACTATCCTATCTGTTAAACAAAGAAAGAAAACAAAATCCAGCAGGAAAACCTATGCCTTCAACAGGCTTTAGGAAGATTCTGGCAAGGCTCGGACCTCTCTCATCAGAGAAAATAAGCCTTTTTTTATCAACAGAATGAAAACATTAAATAGCAGTTTCTACCTATATCTGCATTTTTAGTTCCTCTTTCAGACTAAGGGGTCAGAGGAATAAGCTTTTTTCTGATCCCTGTTACAACACTGTCAGCTGCAAAAAGTCATCTGCTCCATCAGAGGACCTAAATGCCACTAAACAGAACCCACAGGGACAAGCAGAGAATTCAGACATGCATACAAAGGAATCACAAGAACATTAATCTTTTCAAAAACCAACTGACAGTACATTTCAGAAAGCACATATAACTCAATTAATGTTTGTGCTCACAAAACCTTTTAATTCATGAGCTATAGCTCTTGGGGTTTGCTAAACAATTAAAATCAAATCTAACTTCTCCCCTAAATTTTGCAAAGCATATTTTATAAGTTTAATTCCTGCAACTTCAGCAGGAACAGTTCATCTACATGACCCTGAGAGTAAGAAAGGAAATCTTATTGCTCAGTGATCTACTGTCATCAATGGACAAAAATTAAATGCTTTTGCTAATCCTTTCACTCTCACTAGCCATTGACCATGAAGCTTTGTTGACCTTGCTGGAAACCCTGGCAAGAATTATTGAGAGGCACTTGAGCGAGCTATTCTTTTCTCTCAGGAAACAACCAGAGGGTAGTAGCTGCTGATTGCTCTTTTGCCTCGATGTGGTCTTATGCAAGATACTCTGTTCCTTCTATTTGATATACACTCTACGCTGTTAGAGCAATTCAGCAATATGTTGTAAACACTGCTTTTGGATCTCATCTGAACTGTACAGTCATGGCCATGGTGAAAGTGGAACTATAGTTCAAATCAGATAAAACAGAGCTGTTGCTGCCAAATTACTTGAAAAACCTTAGGAGGAGATGAATAAGCTATTTCTCTGCTAATGTCAATATTTTTAACTTGCTTTTCACAGTAAGACCAACTGTTTAAATGTCTGGGTATTTTTAAATGGCCAGCAGCAGTTATTCTTTTCTTAAGTGGTTTTCAAATATTGTTTTGAGTGGGAGACTTCACTGTGGTAATACCTGGTGTGCCTCTTCAATGCTGGAATTTAAGTATTGCACCTTTTAGCTGTGGCTACATACAGAGCTCTTTCAGTTTCTCACTTGGTGGCCTGTAGCAATTTTGACCCATCCAACTCTAAAAATCACTTCTATTTTAAACGGCCACTGATTAGACAAACTGAGATGACCCAGCCTAATGGCTTACTGCCACTGGAGGAGGTAGTTGTGCTCTCTCCTTCCCTCAGGTACCTTCTAGAGCCTCCCTGGTGTGTACCGTAGCACACCTCTGGTTATTTGCTGAGCTGTTTAGGTTCTCTAAATGGGTACAAAATTCACCTAGGAGTGAAAACCATCTTGTTTTCTAAGAATGAGCTACTTTGTTGATGCATTTTTATTTTCTTAAGTATCTCCCTAAAAGGGAATTAAGAACTATAACTTAGGGTCTGGCGTGCTGTTTCTAGAACTTCTTAATAAAGCCATTCTTCAGTGTTGTGAAGTTGATGGCCTCCAAAGGATGCTGCAGGAAACACTGACATTACTTTTTGCCATGTGGAGAATGTGACATAGGCCAGAGGGTAGATTTTACTTCTTTGATTGCCACTGGCTTAAGATATTAATTGTTCATTTTCTATAAAATTGTGTTTTGGTTCATGTTATCTGTGTACACAGAGTACAATGAGTGATTTTTAGAAACTACATGCAAGGTTTATTCAATAAATGAAGCCATTCCACAGTTCCTTGAAACTTTCCTAATTCCTATTTACAAGAGCACCAAAGTCCCATTAAAAAAAGGGGGGAAAATCAGTAGACATTTTTTTTTTTCAGTGATGAAATAGGTTAATTTCATAGCTGACTTGAAATCTTGTGACAAGTTATGGTATTCTATTATGCCATTATTAGTAGAAGACATAATCCCTTGCAGCTGTGGTAACTCATGATAACGCACAATATATACCCATCAAGATATCTCCTGACAGCAATGAAATTAACTCGTGTCACCCCTGTGTCTAACAGAATGTGCTTGCAGCTTCTTCTTAATATGCTGTTTTCGATACCAATGAATTGTTATATGGGGAAAATGCATCTATTAGAAGCAATTGCTTGCGCCAGAATTTTCACTGGTTTCACTGTATATTTGAGGACAGATGTTTCTAGCAAGGTAAACAGACATTATAGGTAAATGATTGAAAGTAAAAGAATTCATAGTTATTGCTTACTTCTTAACTGTATGTTATCCTGAACTTCAACAAGATCTGTAGAACTGCTCTGCACAGTTATTTCCAACACATCCTTGGTGAGGTTGAAATCCATTCCTATGCTCTCTGACTCAGAATCAGTGTGTAAGCCGAAGCCTAAAACCATTGCAACATCTGCTGTTGCAAGGAGCTATTCTGAAATTATAGGATGATGAAAAAACTGTTACTTACAACTTCGTTTTATCTCCTAAACTAATACTTCTAGTACAGAATTATCTATGTCACTATGAAGCTTTGAGAACATGTTTTTTTATGTCTAGTTCCAAATTGCTGGGAAGAAAATATATTTTACAGCATTTCAAAGGGGAGGAAGAAGGCAAATCAGATGATAGCAAACACATTTCAACAACACTTTAAGACTGTACTTTTAATGACTTTTTAAAATAAGTGTTTTGCAATAACAATTAAATAAGCAAAGAGATAAAAGCCAGTATTTACTGTTATTCATATTCTCACTTTCTGACAGGTTTCCATAATCAAACACTTCCCACATCACAAACATTATACAAACACTCTGTAGTCCCAGCACGGTTATTCCCAACTTAACTTCATGTACTGTTTCCCTGATGACTAGACCAGTTCTGACTTTCATTTTTTATTTAAAAACAACAAGAGCTGAACTCCAAATTAGTCTCATGGAATAGCCTCAATTTAGCACTTTTAATAAAATGGAAAAGTTGAAAGCAGCCTGGTCACAAGGGGAAGTGTTACTTAAAGCTTGAGTTTGGCCATCAGCATTACAGAAATAAAAGACAGCTTTAAAATAGAGACTACTGGCTTTATCACTGGTCTGCATTGCTTCCCTTGTGGCTAAGCAGCTTTTAGCTTTAAATTTTTATTAAATAAAAAGAACAATAGAATGCTTTCTTTTTTTTTTCCTTGATTTGGGCAGATCCTATTTTAGGAAACAAAAGCCAATAACTGTATAAAAATAAACAGAATACTAACTGTGCAAAAGGTGTGATTCTCAATATTTGCAAGTTAGAAAAGTATTAATTCTTCCTATAAATAAAGCATATATTTATTTTGAGACTCAAGCATTTGACAGTACGAATTGACACAAGCTGGATTTAGAAACAGCAGGATTTTACAGACTGTATTTCATACAAGGTGACAATATAAACTATAAATTCATAAGAAGTAATTAATGAATAGTGCAGCTGTGTTCCAAAGATTAGTGCAATTACATCTTAACAGAAATAAAAATTGGTTATTGACACTAAAGCTCCACCATTTAGGCTTTCAAAGAGGCGTGCAACATTTTAATGGCAGTCTACTGAGAGGCTAATATCCTTTGCTGGACTTTGAAAATGTAAGGATACATGTTTTAAAGGCAGAGGTTATTGGGGGAAAGGTATGTCAGTGAGAGTGTACAGTGCTGCAAGAATTCTGATTGCACTGCTTTGGGATTGCTATGTGGATCCTGCCTTCCAAACCTTCAGGCACCTCTATCCCCCCTAAGACATTGAACCTCTTAACCGATACATTGATTTAAAGTTGTTTTAGAGAGGCCAGCTGTGATCCAGCTGAAAAAGGTTAGATGCCTGAACCTATAAAAACAAACATGAGAGAGTATCTTTGCTACGCTGAAGTGTCTGCCTCCTTCTTGGGTTTTTTTCAGCCTGTTTCCAAGTCTCTGTGCCTGGCCCTCCTCCCAGAAACTACCTGCTACTGTTCCTGCAGGTGGTGTACTCCTGCTCTGGAGAAAAGATTGCAAAAATATGTAAATGGGATGTAAACAGATAGAATTTTCACAATTTCTCAATTTCACAACTTTTTTTAGAAATTGTATGTATTTTTCAATGGCTAGCTTATCCTGCAGCTTTCAGTTCCCTTAAATATCACATTGCAGTATTATGTATTTTCCTCTCCTCAGCTTCTGTCATTGTACTGCCTGGGTTGGAAGTACCTTCCAAGGTAGGTGTGAGTCTTACACTGCATTTGTCAAGAAACAATGTAAATTTGGGGAACCATGAAGTCAATGGAAAAGGTAGCACCTGGAACTGCAAATATCATCAGAGGAATTAATAACAAATCAGAGATGGTACTCTCTTCATAAAAAACAAACAAACAAATAAGAATTTGTATACTACAACAGGGACCTAAACCATAAAAGATCTGTAAAATTAATTGCTGAGAATCAATTTCTGTTCAGGAAAGAATTCTGAGTGGATCAGGTGCAGAGGAAGACTACTACGATAATCAGGGGAAGGATAAGAGGAGGTGCTGAAAGAGCTTGGGTATTGTTTAGCCTAGAAGAATGAAGGCTGACTGCAGGATACCATGACATAAAAACATCAGAAGTTTAAAACACCAGGCTGACAGAGGAGCTGTAATAACTGGTGTCAACATTTCTAACTGGCTGTGAACAATAATGGTCTTGAAATAGTAAGATTACTTCTAATACTCCCAAATTCTGAAGCATTAACTAGTAGATTAATGAGATGAAAGATCATATCTGTTTGTGATAGCAGGGACTTGATTTGATGAGCCAGATTGTCCCTTCCTGTCTAAAACTGGTGCAAGTTATTATAATTTAAAATTCCTAGTAAAATATACATTTTGATTGAGGCAGCAAATTCAAGGCATCAAGCAGATGACTCAGATCTGTTAAAATAGCTCACTTGGCCCACCAATGAAAAGGTTGAATTAAGCTTTTTCATTAAGGTTAAAACTTAAATAACATTACTGAATTCTTCAGTTCTCTGAAAAGTTGTAACTGATCTGACTACACTGTTGTCTTTGGCAAATTATTTTGCTGATTGAAAGTTTCCTTTATTTTTGCATGGATCAATTTTCTTTGGCTTGTTCTTTATAAAAGGACAAAACGATAATTGAGAAGGCACAGAATGTAGCATTGTTTTTGTCATTCTACCAGTGCAGTGGTGCAATACGTTTCTTTTGGAAGCATAAGGAAGAAAGTAAACGGTGAGGATGGAATCTCCAATTATGAGCTTCAAGGTTTTTATATGAATTTTTGAAGTAATTTTCTTTTCCCATATGACAACATTTCACTTTCGGAGCACATTCTTTTTAATAGAATTAAATGCTGTGAAGCTGGAAAAGTTTTGTAGCAGTAGAAGCAGCAGAAACTAAAGATGGAGAAGCAGCACCAAAACTGCTGAGGAAGTTAGAGCTCTGGTACTTGAAAAGACAATCTATCCTCGCAAAATATTTTTTAAGGTATATAATTTAATAAGCATGTTCTGTGTCAGCTGTTTACTCCAGTGTTTTTATGGATGTGAGTAGTTTGGGAAAATATTTTCCAGGGAAGAAGGCTGAGAGCTAACTGAACTAATTGTAAGTTGATGATGCAAATTAGGGAAATATATTTTTTCCCGATTACTAAATATGTTTAGTGAAAACCAAATTCATTATTAAAAAATAAACACACAAACTATAATTAAACTGTATTTACCTTTGACATACCTTTCAGCCAGTTAGCTGAAAACATCCCCAATTGTTGGTTATAAACTTTCTGATGAAAGTCTCTCCTGCCAAAACCCTGGTGTTCTGTTGATGATTAAAGCAAGTAACTTGTGGTTTCTTTATTATAGCTGGCTCTGACAGCATGTATAAACTGACGGGAAATTTCCATTGAATCCATGGTGTTTCAGGATTCTGCTAGATGTGCATATGCACATACAGGAAGGTTCAGTGGAATTTTAGCTCTAACAGGAAATGGTGGTATATGAAGTTCTGCAGAGAGAGGGCTTTGGGGATGTCCTGATTCCCTACAAAATCTGTAGAAGGAGGTGAGAGTACCTGGCTACCTACGTCAGTCTTGGCACAAAGGAGTATTTTCTTCTTTCCTCCCTTCCACGGAAAACAAAATGTAAGTATGTACCTGTCAGAGCAATTCCTAAACAGGCACTAAATGAGCTAACTCTGGAACTGGAAGCAATAAAGCTGCTTCAGACTGAGGTTACGCGTGAGCTAATTGCCCAGGTGCAGTGCTATGCTTCAGAGGCTACACTGCTCCAAGTAATTGTAAACTTACCTGCTCAGGGATGTCTAACATATTGCTTCATTGTAATATTTAGACATAACTCAAATGAATCATCAAAAAGCCAGAAAATATAAAAACTGAGGTTCTTTCAGTTATTTTGTATGGTCACCTGTGGCACGTGCATTGCAGAAGCATTCTTAATTGTGCAGCAACTGTGTATTATTCTTGTGGGGTCACTGCCTCATTCACTGAACACACTTGGTGTCTAAGTTTAAGCTGCACAGTGAATTGCCATGATATAAAGTGTTGTGTATTATATTTTGTAATGTCTGAATGATGTCTTGTGAAACAGAATGATGTCTACTGCTTCTTGTACTGAAATAGGTATATAGTGTGCAGTGAATGGATGTAGGATCAGCTACAAGGTAAAGATGACTTTCATAGACATCTGGCATTCATCCCTTTCTTTTCCAACAACTTTGTGACTGACTTGCTGGAAGATCCAAAGGATTTGATTTCTCCGTTTCAGTTACTCGTTAGTAAAATGGGGGGTCATAATCCTTCTTGGTTAAACAGGTTTTCTTAATAGGTAGTGTATAAAGCTTTATGAAGCAAACTAAAATCTAATGGAGCATCAAATGAAAATCTAAGAAAGACACTAAAATCTTTTTTCATTGCAGGGCTTGGCCATGATGAAGTACGGGAGTCAAAATCAACATAAAAACTAGTGTTGAATATTCTTTTCTTTCAACAGTGAAGGCAAAACCAGCATGTGTTTACATAAAAATGAAATACAATTACCACACAAATTACTCTGTCCCATATCATGACTTTTTAGTGTATTGCTTGCAGACTTCTTATATTCTAATGTGGCTTTCCATACTTTTATTCTTCCATCCCTGATGCAGTTGAAGGTAAAACACTCTCTTTTCAATAACCTTTCCTTAAATAAGCTGTCAAGAAAAAGAAATTAAACACTGGAAGTGTTCAAAAAATGTGTGGATGTGGTACTTGAGGGCATGGCTTAAGGTGGTGGTGCTAGGTTGATGGTTAGATTTGATGATCTTTAAGGCTTTTTCCAACCTTAACAATTCTATGATTCTGTGAAATGAAAAGCTGAAAAGGTAAGTGATCAGACTTCTTCACTGGGGATATATATGGCAAATTTTTTTTGCAGGTCTATCGCTATCTTTCTAAAGGGCTTGGGAATGGCTTACTTCTTCTTTGTGTCCCTGTGATTCTTTCTCACCTCATATCTCCTGGGTGTATTCGGGCTGTCAATGTGTGTGTGGAGCTGGGTTGTCTCCAGTATAAATTTGAATAGTGTACAGCACACCGAGGGTCCAGTTTCATCTGGCTTATGTAGGCAACGGTAAGGTCAAGCAAACATGCTAATAAATTAAATTGGCTAATCAAATGTGTAAGAGAGAACCAACTGGAAGCATGTAACTTTTAAATGGATAAATATATAAATCCAAACAAACTTGTTTGCATATACTGAAGTCAACAAAGGATCAGAACACAGATTTATAGTTTTGATGCAGAAAAACTTGTCTCATCTGACCAGTAGCAATCATGACAACTTCCTCCACAAGCTTTTCAGAACCTGAAACTCTTCTTCTACCAAAATTTGCCACTTTTCTGATATTTTGCCAGGCATATTTTAAAGACAGACGTGTGAAAACTATAAACATTAATCCAAGAGTCACTTTGGAAAATGTGTTGCTTAGTCATTCTAGCATTTCCAGTGGTATAATAGGAAAAGTTTTCTCACTTCACAGTAGTAGTGGTACTTTGTGTCTAGTTCCTGGTAATAAAATAATTTTCAGATACCTTAGCACATGGCACAGTAGATATTAGACGTTGATTAAGCATTGATTAGCGTTATTAAGTTTGTGTGTACTATGTTCTGTTTAAGGTATAAACATAGTGTCCATTAAAACAAAATAATCCTTTAGAACTAGCCCACTCAAGTAGGTACAAAGCAATACATCTGTTCACATATAATAATAATATGCTATTGCAACTTTATATTTGGCAATTTTCATGGAAAATTGCAGGTTTAATTATTGAGTCAAAAATCAAATTGTCTGTGGTTTTTTAAGTTTTTGTGCCATCTTATCCTGGGATGTTAATTTGTGGAAACTATATGATACTGTTTCAGAAATAGCGTGGCCAGAGGGACTCTACGCTTGACACTGGTAAAACTGCACCTCAAATCCTCTATCCAGTTCTGGGCCCCTCACTACAGCAAAGATATTGAGGTGCTGGAACGTGTCCAGAGAAGGGCAATGGAGCTGTGGAATTGTCTGGAGCACAAGTCTCATGAGGAGCAGCTGAGGGAGCTAGGGTTGTTTTGCCTGGAGAAAAGGATATTCAAGGGGCCCTTCTTGCTCTCTAAAACTGCCTGAAAGGAGAGCATAGAAAGGATATTCAAGGGCATCAATCTCTTCCCCTAAGCAACAAACAGTAGGAGAAGAGGAATTGGCCTCAAGCTGTATCAGTGGAGATTTAGATTGAATCTTAGGAAAAAATTCTTCACAGAACAGGATTGCCAAGCACTGGAACAGGCTGCCAGAGAAAGTGGTTGAGTCACCATCCCTGTAAGTATTTACAAGACATGTAGATGTGGCACTAAGGGACATGGTTTAATATTAGACTTGTGGCATTAGGCCAACAGTTGCGCTCCATGATCTTAAAGGTCTATTCCAACCTAGGTGATCCTATGATCTGTTTCCTTAACAGGGAAAAACTGTGCTTGGACCCCAGCTTAGCTTTGTCTTGCCTCCACTGTATTGCAGCAGTCCACGTGCCTCAAGTGATCTAATAAAGGTGAGGGACATGGTCTCCAGTTACAACAGTTCAGAATATTTTTCATGGCTTTGAATTAACTGTAGTAGGTTGAAACCTTCAAACCACGACAATTAACATAGTACTTTTTCCCTTCTAACTCTATCCCCTAGCAATCAGGGTTTGATTTAATTTGTCTTATAATATTTTTATGAATTTTGAATTTTTGGGAAAGCTGTCCTTAAAATTTCATTCAGTTCCGTGTTTCAGTTAGTACCTGCAACCAGCAATGAAGTTTTAGATGCAGCAGATACAAGCCACTTCTGAACTCTTGTGCCTCTTGGAGGTCAGATCTAGTAGCAGCTGCGGTAATGATTGGCACTGCTACATTGCATTGCTGGGTCCACTTCAGCCATCCTTCTAAAATTGCATTTGTCTTTGCTTTAGTATAGGACAGAAGTTATGGAACACTTTTCTATTTGGGAAAAGGTGGAGCGATATTATTTAGAAGATGAAAAAAAATGTCCCTGAGAGTAACAAACAGACCATAAGACACCTGGTACGTGTTGTAGTCCTAAGGATGAGGTTCTGGTAGTAGAAAGTGTATTATTTGGGAAGGAAATATACAGTGGATTGAATGTTCATATTTCATAGCATCATGGAATCATTGAATGGGTTGGGCTGGAAGTGAGGTTTAAAAGTCATCTAGTCCAATGCTCCTGCAATGCATTTCAATTAGAACATTTTCAATTTGATCAGGTTGCTCAGAGCCCTGTCCAACCTGACCTTGAAGATTTTCAGGGATGGAGATTCCACCACTTCTTTGGGCAACCTGTTTCAGTGTTCCACCATCCTCATTTTAAAATTCTTGCATCTTAGATCTAGTCTAAACCTACCGTTTTTTAGTTTAAACATTATCCCTTGTCCAATTGCAACAGGCCCTGTTAAAAGCTGTGCCCTCCTCTTTCTTATAAATCCCCTTTTTAAGCATTGGAGTGCCACAATGCTGTCTCCCCAAAGTCTTCTCCAGGCTGAACAATCCCAAAACTCTCAGCCTTTCTTCATAGGAGAGGTATTCCATCTGTTCTCTGATATTTTTTGTGGCCCTCTGTCTCAGATATGAGACTAATGTCTTCTGGCTTTTGTATTTCATTTGCATGTTTTAATCTGTCAGTCCCATTTTCTGTATGTCCAGTTCAAAATAAGGTCTCAAAATAGAAGATGAACATAAAATCCATTAGGGCATTCTTATAATACTTTTGGTCCAGAGTATGTGCTCATGCTGAGAAGATAGCAACATTTGCTATGCCACATAAAAGTGGATTTAAAATGCAAATAAATGAAGTTCTTTCCCTTTAGATCTTTCACACCTTCTAAGCACATGGTAAATATTAAATAAAATGGTGGAGTCAGACTACTTCTCTTCTGAGTGCATAAGAGGATGGATGGATTTAATTCCCTTTGGATATCTGACCTTAATAAATTCTCCTACCCAGGGTTAGCCACTTACCCCTCTAGTCTGTCCTCTGCAGCTCTGACCCCAATCTTCAATTTCAAAGGATATTTGGTAGCAGGGGAGCAAAAACCTGCCCGTTTCATTGCTGTACAGTGCTTTAGAGTTAGGCAATCAGCTTATAGTAACTGCAACTGCCATTTTGTGAATTCCCACCAAATCCTGAACTTTCTCAGTAAATTATATGCTGCCTTCTCCTCCTTTTCTCCAATAGCCACACTTCCCAGCCATGTGTTGCAGTGCTCATGCCCAGACCTAGTGTTCAATTCTTATTCCTAAACTGACACTGCTGCGACCCCAGGCACTCACTATGCCTGTGTTGATCTGGTTAACACCACACAGATAATGAGGTCTTCAAATTTTGTTTCCAGGGATTGTCCCGTACCACATTATTTCGATTATAAAATACTGCTGTATCTGTACATCTGTATCAGGGTGTCACAACTTACATACCAATATGTATTAGCATTTCTTCAATCAAGCAAAAACTTACACATTTTTTCTTCTTTAGCTCCTGCTTCATTACTTGTGATTCATCATTTCCAGTGTTTTGTTCTGATAAATCTTCAAAATGATTTCATTTTTCTGCTATTATACAGTGTCAACTAGCTCACAAAACCAGAAGAATAGTTATTAAAATGTTCATGCTTCACAAATAATATTTTGACTGTTGGATAGATATAAAGGTCCAGTAGGAAAAATATTCTGACATGATTTGTAACACACTATCTTTCAAATGGCAAAAAATATCAAAATATAATTGAAACAGCCCGCTCATGATGCAATCCCGTTCCCATTTTCAAACAAATGAAGGAAGCACACTATGCATTTTTCTGTGAATCTCAGGGCTTAGCTGTACACAGTATTTCTATTGAGGTAGAGAGTCAAGCAATTTTTCACAAAAGAAAAATAGACCACAAACACTGTGATTGCTTCAATAGTATTTGACTGAGAATTTGTTACTGAAAGTAACTCTATATATGTTTGATTTTAATACCTAATTATGAGATTAATTTGTCTATGTGTATTTGCAGGATATGGTCCATTATATTTAATGGAATGAGAGGGTGAAGGGGGAACTGTGAAAAGACAAGTCTTGTTAAAATGAAACCATTATCTTACTAAAGGATGCAGAAAATATGGTGAAGAGATGAGAAATCCCTTTTGTTAAATGTTTATGACCTGTGCCTTGTTTGAAAAGCAGAATGTTTAGCTCTCCCTCTCCCTCCGTAATGTGTTGACCAGATTTTTCTCTGCATATTTCTTTGGGCAGAGAAGCTACTTTGTGTAACGTAAGATTAACAAAATGTCATCTGAATGAAACATTGATAGACTTATGCATGAAATACAGTAAACCTTACCTTTTCTATATATTCATTGACTGTAATATAAAAAGTGAGACATGACAGACCTGTATGTCTAGAATATATATTTATGCATGGACACATATGTCTGAAAATAAAATATACACAGGAATACTTTATATAGGTGACTTTCTTCTCCCTGCAAGGTTAAGCTATCTGATTAAATCAAACTCCACTCTTTCTGTTTCATCCATCACTACCAGCTGATAGCAGAAACAGCATGTACCTTCTGAAATAGTTTTTTTGTTGTTGTTTTATGATGTGTGAGGCAGAAAGAAAGAAGGTTTAATTTAATCTGTTGGATTGACTTTGCAGAGATGATAGTAACAGAAGCAGTATCTTCAGCTAAGTAACCTGAACAAACATGACATGGAAATTGAAAAGGAGTTTATAAATGCAATACTTAAGCCCCACTTCTACCAGCCCCTTTTATAAGGATACTTGAATAAACCATCTCTTATTACAAGCAAATTTGCTATGAGAAGACTGGTAGCTTTTCTGTTTTGGGTGGGTTTGTGTTTTGTTTTGCTTGTTGGGGGAATTTTTGTTTTTTTATTGGGGGATGGTGGTGTGTTTTGGGGAGGGTTTCCCCTTTTATCTTTTTCTTTAGTTATTAACTTACTGCAAGATCCCTTTGATGTACATGCTCGTATTGTTTAGCAAATTTTTCTGTTGGTTAGAAGTAAAAATAGAAGACCCAGAACATCTATAATGTGTTTTGGTCTATACTGAATCTAGCCTTTCAAGGCAGTTATTGCTTCACATTTATTTCTTACAGTGATACATATTTATTTAATGAAACTGTCTTAGCAATAATGGAGGTTCTGAGGAACAATTTTCTAGTTTAAAAGCTTTTTAAATTGGAAGTGAAATCAGAAGGGTTTGATTTTTTTTAATGACTTTTCCATGTAGAGCGGTTTGGCTTCAGTGCCAATAAAATTTAGAGTAGAAGGAAATTTAGGGTACATTATAGCAATAGAAACAGCATGTGTTTGTTTGAGACCTCTATCTCACCTCTTCCCCACCCAAATAAAATCAGGCCAGATTCGAGTCGTCAATTAAGAAATGCCAAATATTTTCGTGCTTGAAAACTCGTGTATGATAACTGGCATATCTTCTGAAACATTTGAAAAAATACTTTTTATACTATAACTATGTTAGTAAATCAGAGAATCACAGAATGGGTCAGGTTGGAAAGGAGCACAGTGCATCATCTGGTACAACCTCCCTGCTCAAGCAGGTTTGTCCCAGAGCAGTTTGCACAGGATTGCATCCAGATGGTTCTTGAGAATCTCCAGTGAAAGAGACTCCACAACCTCTTTTTCTGCTCTATATATTTAAATGAACAAGTTGTCATGCTTCCACATGGAATAGCATTTTGACAAGTGGTGAATAGATGCAATTATCATAAAGCTACTCTAACCAAAATTTTGGTTACAACCTCCAAGTTCTTCTGGTGTTTCTTTGGCTGTTCTTTCTATAAAATCATGCTGAAAAAGCATTTGGATATGCATTTCTGTTAATCCCAAGGAACAACATAATGGCTGTTTTATAATAGTAAACAAAAAAAAAGGCCTCCAAAACCCCACAACGTCTCAAGATGTAAGAAGCTTTGAGGGCTTAACCAATAATCTGGATAGTTAATGATCACAGAATCACAGAATGGGTAAGGCTGGAAAGAACCATAGTGGGCTGTATGGTCCCTGCTCAAGCAGGCTCATCCTAGAGCACATTGCACAGGATTGGGTCCAGATGGTTCTTGAATATCTTCAGTGAGGGGGACTCCATAATTTCTCTGGGCAACCTGTTACAGTGCTTGGTTATCCACACAGTAAAAAAGTTCTTCTTCATATTCAAGTGCAATTTCCTGTGCATCAGTTTCTGCTCATTGCCTCTTGTCTAATGGCTTGGCACCACTGAGCAGAGCCTGGCACCATCCTCTTGAGACCCTCCTTTCACATACTTACAGACAATGATGATGTCCCCTCTCAGTTGTCTCTTTTCCAGGCTGAACAGGCACAGCTCCCTCAGCCTTTCCTCATTAAGAGACATGCTCCGGTCCCTTAATCACCTTTGTCACCATCTGCTGGACTCACTCAAGGATCTCCATGTCTCTCTTGGAGCTCAGAACTGGACAGAGCACACACCAGGGCTGAGTAGAGGGGCAGGATCACCTCCTTTGACCTGCTGGCAATGCTTTTCCTAATGCACCCCAGGATACCATTGGCCTTCCTGGCCACAAGGACACGCTGCTGGCTCATGGACAGCTTGTTGTCCACCAGGACTCTTGGTCCCTCTCTGCAGAGCTGCTTTCCAGCAGGTAAGTCCCCAGCCTGTGCTGGTGTCTGGCATTATTCCTCCCCAGGTGCAGGACCCTGCATTTGCCTTTGTTGAATTTCAGCTGGTTCTTCTCTGCCCATCTCTCCAATCTGTCCAGGTCCTTCTGAAGGGCTGCGCAGCACTCTGGGGTATTGGCCACTGCTCACAGCTTTGCATCATCAATGAAACTCCTGAGGAGACATCTGCCCCTTCATCTAAGTCACTGATGAATAAGTTAAAAAATATTGGGCCCATTATTAAACCTTGGGGGACACTACTTGTGACAGGGCTCTAACTAGACCCTGTGGCACTGATTATGACCCTTGGGGATCTGCTGTTCAGCCAGGTCTCAACCCACCTTGCTATTTACTCATCAAGTCCACAGTTTCTGAGTTTGCCTGTGAGGATGTTGTGCAAGATAGTGTCAAGGGCCTTGCTGAAGTCAAGGTAGATGTTATCCACTGCTCTCCCCCCATCTAGCCAGGTAGTTGGTTCATCATAGAAGGCAATCAGTTTGGGAAAGCATGATTTACCTTTACTGAATCCTTGATGACTACTCCTGATCAAGTTCTTGTTGTCATGTGGATCATGATGTCCTCAGAATCAGACACTCCATCACCTTTCCAGGGACACAGGCTGGACACAGGCTGACTGCTTTGTACTTCCCTCGGTCATGCTTCTTGCCCTTTTTGAAGGCTGGGGTGACATTTGTTTTTTTACAGTTCTTTGGCACCTCTCTCGATTGCTACAACCTTTCAAGGATGATGGTGAGAAGCCGTGCTTTGGTGTTCACCTGTTTGCTCAGCACTAGTGGATGTAACCCCTCAGGGCCCATAAACTTGTGGATGTCAAGTTTGGCTAGGTGCTCTCTTACCCAAAGCTCTTTGACCAAAGGAATATGTTTCTTCCAAGATTCCTTTACCCTACTCCCCTAGATCAGAAATCCCTGAGTGCTGGTCTTGTCTGTGAAGCCCATTGAAAGAAGGTATTCAGTACTAACTTTTCTGTGTCCTGTTACCAGGATCCCCACTCCATTTAGTAACAGACCCACACTATCCTGAGTTTTCCTTTTGTTATTTTTGTGTTGGAGCAAGCCCTTTATTTTATCTTTGTGGTACTTGGCCTTGACCTTCCTTCTCTCATTTCTTCTTACTCTGACAAGCTCTCTATATTCTTTCCAAGTGGCCTGACCCTGCTTCCATCTCCTGTGTATTTCCTGTCCATGCTTGAGTAATAACAGGAGTTTCTTATTCATCCGTGTAGGTCTCTTGCCCCTTTTGCCTGATTTCTTGCTCATCAGGATGCATTGGTCCCAACCTTGGAGGAAGTGATGCTTGAATATCAACCAACTCTCTTGGACCCCTCTTCCTTGCATGATCTGTTCCCATGAGATTCTTCCAAGAAGAACCTTGAAGAGGCTAGAGTTAGCTGTCCTCAATCAAGCTGCAGCATGACTTTCAATGTCCTAGCCATCTCAACAGCTTCTTTATTAAGAGACTCATTCCCTAAAAATTGTCATTCATCCATCCTGGAAACAGCTTTAGTAACTAAGGTAGTTAAAAAGCTTGAAATGCATTTTATAGATACTGCAAATGTAACACTGGACATGTACTTTTCAGCTCTGTGTAAAGGAAGAGTTAAGGTAGATTTCTCTGTTATTTCGGTTTCCAATCTGAGTGCAGGGTGGTGTGTGAAGTTGAGCCATTGTGTAATTTTAGCAGCGTCCTTCACCACAAGAAATGGTATGGGTGTTGTTTTGGAGTTTGGGGAGGAGGGGTGAGTGTTTTATTGGGTTTTGTGGGTTTTGAGGGGTATTTTTTGGTTGTTGTTGTTGGGGGTTTTTTAGTGAATGGTAAATTAGTTTGCTACTTCCGAAGAATTATATACCCTAGATTTCTTCAAGACAACGCCGAGACTTTGGGAAATGTTTGTTCCTTCAAGTTGATATGAGTTCCTCTACAAAAAACCTATGACAGGAAAAATTCTCCTTTACCAGGTCCCAAGCTCTGGTTATGATTTTATGCTACCATGGTAGTTCAAAACTTCTGTAGTCCCTGTGAGAACCTCGCTCATATATTCATTAATTGTTGAAATATCCTAGAGGTATAAAAGTAGAGATTGACAGTATTCAAAATTAACTGATATAGAATGTCAGCTTTGTATAGTTGTTACTTAATGTACTCTCCAAATTTTCAACTATCAGAGTTTTTGCTTCCTTCCCAAGATATTCTAACTAAGCACTGAGAGAAAGTTTTATTAAGGAAGAGTGTCAGGTTTTTACCCTTTAAAAGAAATTGATTCTGCCTATGAAGTCATCTTGGGTAGAAATGAACTACATTCTTAAATGGACATAGGACAGAAAGAAGCAATGGTGTTATGCTAAAGCTCCCATGTTAACCTTATTAACGGAAGTTAAATACAGGATAATTTAGCAAGGACTGTTATATATAAGAACAGATGGCTGGTGGATGACTTCCTTCTGTGTACTGAAAAATTCCAATTAAGGCAAAATTAAATGAATTAATAATATCATAAAACTGGTATTCCACATTTTACTATGGATTATGCCCTCCTTAGCAGAGAAAATTGCATTAATTGCTTCAAGAAAGGAACCATTCTGTGCCTGCAAGGGACTTGGTGGTGAACTGTTCCACTTCCTGCCACTGCACAGTTATGCATAATGTGACCATATAGAATTCACAAATCCTAAGCAGGAAGGGTACAGCAAGATTTTTGCTCCAAACCCAAACTACTCTGTCATTTAACTGGAGAATCTCAAAGATCTGCACTGTAGTATAAAAAGTTTTTATCCGTACTGGATACCCACTAGAAAGAGATATGCATAAGAATATCTGACATTATACTCATTAGAGGACATCATTATTCTTGGTGCTTGCATGGCCTGCAAAAATATTCTTATACAAAAATGTTTCCTAAGCACCACTAAATATGAATGTCTCTCTCTGCATATAATAAGTCATGATTTTGGCTGAACAGAGGGTTAAAAGTGAGGGAGAAACTACCCTCTATTGTTTTCAAATCCCTAATTTAAATTGATAGTATTTTGCTGTATCTTTGAATAGGATATTTTGACTTTTTTTTCCTGGTACGTGTTTTATGTCCAAACCCATCTCACATTTGCTCTGTTCAGGTATGAGTCCCCTGCCAGGGGCTTGAGGAAAATTCTGAAGCAAAATTCAGAGGGTTTTTAAAAATTTTTGTACTCTTTTTGTTGGCTTTGACATGCACAGGTTGGGTATCTGGCACTCAGCCTAAATGATGCTTACTGTCCTCCTGCCCAGGAGTACTGCACTGGGCTTGCAAGCACTGGGTGTAGTTTCAGTTGCAAGAGACCTTGGGGCTCCTTTCCTTGGCCCTGATACCTCAAATAGTGAGGGTATATATATTATGTGGCAGCCCAGTCTCAGACTGCCCTTGCCTTGTAGCAGTGTGGTTATACCTCACGTGGGCTGGGGTCACCTATCCTGCAGCCACTGGAACACAATGACTGTAGATAGCCAGGGCTTTGGTGTCTGCATCTGAGCTAATCTCCACAGCCTCCCTGTGTCACCAATGGAGAGAAAAATGGACTTTTAGGGAATTATTTGGTGAATCACACTGCAGAAGTGCATGTCCTCTCTAGAAATTACACAAGCCAACTGGATAAATGAGCTGTTCACATCTACAGATTAGCTGTAGGTGGTCTAGTGAATCTCACTCAGGCATGCTAAAGATTGAATATATAAATGCTCCAAGGAATTCTTTCCTCTTTTAGTGTTTCCTAGCAGCATGAATTGTCTGGGAGCATATATCAACCATGAAGTAAGCATAGAAGAAAGCACATGAGCCTGTAACTGGACCCTGACTTTTGTTAGTTATGATATATCTACAAAGTAAGTTTGGAACAATGGCAGTGGCATCCCTATAGAGATATGCAAATAACATCAGAGAAACCAAAATGGATCAAAGCAAATCTCTTAAACTGAACTTTAGAAGAAAACATGTTACCAGTTACAGAAGAAGACAAATAGTTATATGGCACATGACATTTTGTACTGAGAGGATTTTTATTTAGTCACAAAGGTAACATAGAACCCTTAAAGACCTAGATATTTGACTAATACATTCTGGACTCCACAGCTAATTAAATTGTGGCATTTGTCCATACTAGATACTCATGACCGCATTAAGTCTCTCTACTCATCATCGTAGCAGGAGCTCTGGAGACCCCAAAGGAGATGAGTGATGTGCTTCCTTAGTATTGAAACGTACTGCTAAGTTGTTGCAGCAGCAGGAGATTGTAAGATCAAGAGGCTTAATAGCTTTGGTACAAGAGCAGTGCTACATTAAATGCAGTAAAATGCAAGAACTTACTGTATGTTCATAGCACTGAAAGCCCCCTAGCTATACATAAAGGAGCTGACAAACCGCATGTATGTAGAGTTCATAAGTTAAGCAAGTTTAAGGAGAATTTTACTGTATGTCACTTCAGAAATGGTTTTATTTGAAAAGTATTTTTTGCATGCCAAAATATAGCCCCACAAGATGCCAAGCTAATCGCAGATGGGTCTATTTAATAGCATGAGATGCAAAGCAAAAACTGCAAACATATTTTAGAAGCATATTTTTCAGCATAAGTGTTAAGTGTTTTTCTTTTACATGTTTCAAAAAAGTTGTACTGTGTATTACCTTACTGTTTGCAATGCATCTTCATACTTTTACTTTGGTCTTCTCATCCTTATTTGTGTGGTAAATGTGGGGATTAAATCAAAGAATTCAAGACTTTTTTCCACAAATAAAATTATTAAAATGTTTTGCTCTTTTTGATCTTTTTCTGTTATTACATCAGGAGCTCCATTTTAATTAAAAAAAATTGGTATAGAAAATAATACAAAGGCTTTCAAAATATATTTTGCAAACCTAATATTTAACATAAAAGTTAATGATAAGAAAAGTTTCATCTTAGGCATTACACAAAACCTTAGAAACCTATTCACCGTTTTAGTTGCCCATGTACATGACCATATGCACTCTGCCACATCTGGCATATTATCCCAGGTTCTTTGCTGTAAGAGCCTCCTTCTTCACAGCACCTGTTTTACTGAGACAGGTCACCATGGAGAGGGGATTGAGAAATAAAGGACTCAAACTCTTGCCTTGTTTGTGCACAGTCTCAGGCTTTTGTCTGCCTGTGGCTGCCCCACCTGTACACACTGCCCCAAGACTGCTGCAGAAGCTTTCTGAGCAGCAGCAGCAGCTCTCCCTGCCACCCAGTCTGTGTCCTACCTCTGCTATTTCAGGTTGTGTTTTCCATCTTGGAATACATCTGTTTCTGCTGCAGAATGAGCTCAGTTAGCAGTACCTGTGCAACTAATTTGCCTGTGTCTGTGTCAGGTTGGGGCTGATTGCCTGAGGGTAACTTTGCCTCAACAGCTTCTTTCAGGCCTTGTTCTATGAGCAGCATTTTGAGCTCTTTTAATGTCTTTCCTGCATATTTCAGTTTTCTTTCTGAGAGTAATTGTTCACATTCCAGTTTACAGAGTTCAGAATATGTTTTTGACTGGCTCATTTTACTTTACATAAGGCATTTTTTCAAATGTAATTCCTTTATACAAATTTTCTAGGAAATTCTGCCTTTTCTCCAGTGAACAGTTTTTCACACATTGTTGTGTTTTAATTTCTTTTGCCTTGCAGACTGACATCCTGTGGTTGGCAGAAAGCTATGGGTTCTCCTGCCTTATGTGGTTTTCCCAAAGTGAAAAAATCAAATAAACAAAACAAAGCTATCAAAACCAAAAAAAAAAAAAGCAAAAAACCCACCCCAAAAATGGCAAAACAAAGGTTCTGTGCATCATGTGGAGTTAGCTGGGCTTACAAGTAGACCTACATGTCTGTTGTTATCAGCCACTTGAATGAAAAGGAATAAATGTTCATCACCTTTCCTGACAGTTATATAAAAAAACCCACAAAAACCAAATTGCCAGTACTTACCCATGTGAGCAAATTATGTGAAATTTCAGAGGTTTACTAGTGGTGTTATACGGTACCAAAAGTAAACTTCCATACCTTTTCCATTCCTTTTATTCCAAGAGCTCTTGGTCTCTCACAGCGAATGGAGAGGCACAGCAGAGAACCTGCTTCCAGTTTCCATCCTGGAAACTCTGTACATCCCCACTGCCGGAAAGAGCAAGGTCTCTGGAGAGTGCTAATTATCTTCACACCATGGTATTCCTGGAAATTCCCTCCAAATAACCACTTTGAACCTTTGGAAGGTGCCGCCAAGATAAGGGATTTTGACATTAGGCTGTTCAAGTGTTATTCATAGAATAGGCTGACTGGAGCATGTGTGTTCAGGACTTTCTTCCTGCCCTGTTGGCTTCTGAGTTTGTATCATCCTTTTCTTATAGTCATTAACTTAAAAAGACCTTGACAGCCATGGCTTTTTTCCCAAGATGTCTTCCTCTGGATCATTATTCAGGCATGTTTGAAGGAAATTCCAGGTCTTGAAAGAAATCCTAATTTATATCTGGATACTCAGATCCATCATAACCTGTGACAGTTCTAGCTATGGAAATGGAAAGCAAGCAATATGCAAAAAATCCTCTGCTAGTCCTTAGAAACTACAGGCACAATAGCTCTTTGAGAAAGAAATTATATCACTTTCCAATTTCACATATCTTGTTCATTTGTCAAGATATCCTTGACCAATTCTTCTCATCTTCTAATTTATCTTGAGAGCTTTGCAATTATTTTCGGGTATTAATAGCTGAAAAAACGTTTCAGAATACAAGAACTGTGTTCTGAACCCCATTTGACACTGCAGAATGGGTGCTAGTATTTTATTCACTGTTGTTGTGTTACAGACGTAATCATGGTTTCAATGTTTTAGTTTGCCAAAGGAGGTCCAATCCACAACTGACAATGTTCTATCTGAGGATAAAAAAATCTATTCATCGATAAAGTGCTGCAGCCATTAAACTGCAACTTTGCAATCAATGTAAATATTTCACTGGACCAACAAAAGAAGGCAAAAGTATGATCAGTGACCTGTGAGGACTAATTTCCTTCAGCTTTCTTTGCTTTTCATACTAATTAAAGGAAAGAAGTTATGTACTGAAAAAAACCCTTCTGGTTCAGGGTCACTGTCACCCTTTTCATCAGGACTGAGAAAGATCATGAAAGGTCCACTGAAAAGGCACAAAGTTGTACTGTCTTTAATTCCCTACCAGCACCTTTTCCTGCTCTATATCTATTAACAAAAAAATTGTCATGCTTTCACATGGAATAGCATTTTGACAAGTGGTGAATAGATGCAATTATCATAAAGCTACTCTAACCAAAATTTTGGTTACAACCTCCAAGTTCTTCTGGTGTTTCTTTGGCTGTTCTTTCTATAAAATCATGCTGAAAAAGCATTTGGATATGCATTTCTGTTGATCTCAAGGTACAACATTCTGCAATGGCTCTTTCATAATATTAAACCAAAAAAAAAAGACATCCAAAACCACAGAATCACAGAATAACAGAATGTCTAGGTAAGAAGAGACCTTCAAGATCATAGAGTCCAACCTGTGCCCTAACACCTCAACTAGATCATGGCACCAAGTGCCACATCCCGTCTTTTTTTAAACACATCCAGGGATGGTGACTCCACAACCTCCCTGGGCAGACAATTCCAGTACTTTATCACTCTTTCAGTGAAAAACTTTTTCCTAATATCCAACCTGTATTTCCCCTGACTCAGCTTGAGACTGTGTCCTCTCATTCTGTCAGTTGTTGCCTGGAGAAAGAGACCAACCCCCACCTGACTACAGCCACCTTTCAGGAAGTTGTAGAGAGGTCACCTCTGAGTCTCCTTTTCTTCAGGCTAAACAGTCCCACCTCCCTCAGCCATTCCTCATACAGCTTATGTTCCAAGCCCCTCACCAGCCTTGTTGCCCTCAAGGCATCCAAAAGCCCACAACATCTCAAGATATAAGAAGCTTTGAGGGCTTAACCAATAATCTGGAAAGTTAATGATCACAGAATCACAGAATGGGTAAGGCTGGAAGTAACCACAGTGGGCTGTCTGGTCCCTGCTCAAGCAGGCTCATCCTAGAGCACATTGCACAAGATTGGGTCCAGATGGTTCTTGAATATCTTCAGTGAGGGGGACTCCATAATTTCTCTGGGCAACCTGTTACAGTGCTTGGTTATCCACACAGCAAAGAAGTTCTTCCTCATATTCAAGTGCAATTTCCTGTGCATCAGTTTCTGCTCATTGAATATAAGGGAGAATGTAGTTTATATAGCTGGTTCTGTTTGCATTCCGACTTTGGGAAGCATGTAACTCACCTAAAATAGTATCTGAGTTTATCTTGAATCCAGAGACCAGTGTGCCCTGAAATAGCTAAATCTCCTGTCCTCAAATTTGAAACCATTTTATCCACCTTTAATTTTCAGCATGCATCATTTTTGTGCATGTATTAAATAGGCCATTGGCTGTTCATCACCCCGTGTCTGCAGTTAGGTTGTATGCCTAGTGATCTAAACCTAAGAGTACTTCTCATTGGATAGCCAGCTCCATAAGGTTACCTTGGAAAAGTTACTGCTTTGATTTGAGGGTGCTTTACCTAACAAACCAGGGATCTAACCTACAAACATCTTTCATGCTTGATCCTTTCAAGCTGTTATATGGAAGTCGGTTCACACTTACTGTTGCTGCAGTCTCATGGTTTGAAATGCCAGGGGTATGGAGCTAACAAATGGGATGCTTAGTCCAATGGGGAAAGGAAGATTGTCTCTTAGGCTTGATTCATCAGCCAGTGACTTTTCTCTGACTAGATGGTGTTTTGTAAGGAGAATCCCTTGGGGTCATGTAGAGTTGGAAGGAGTAAACTAGCAACTTCTCTAGGAGTCAAAATGGTTTCCTTCTAACTTGTTTGCCTAAACCTCCACTCACAAGCCGTTCTTCCTGCCTTCTAATTTCTGAAGGTTTCCAGGAGCTGACAAGAAGGATTTGCACTGTAAGACTGTGTGTTCAAAAGAGGATTGACTGATGCTGTAGTTAGGGCTATGAACAGGTGAATGTAACTGACAGAAATTGCATGTAGGGCAGTCAAAATGTTCTCATATGTATATTCACACTACTTTAATAATGAAACTGTGCAGCTGGATGTACACGCAAGTCCTTCTTACAGGCCTCATTACAACGCCAGCTGTCTCCCTGCAAAGTATCTCCTCTATAGGTACAGTGTGAATATAGCTGTTGACAATACATTCCAAAGACCAGTTATAGCTAAATAACCCTTGTTTTCATGCTGAGACACATCCTTCATTTAAGTATTTTTTTTTTTTACAAGGAAAAGGTTATATTGACAAAGAAACGACTTCCTTGCCATTATCTTTGTTTATACACCTTTTGCATACTATTAATGCAGAAACCGAGTAAAGTCTTTATTTTTATTAGTATCTCTCAATCTTTAATCATCCAAATACCTCACAAACTAATGACCTAAATATGGTTATAAAATTCTTGGGATAAAAGCTTTTCCCTGATCTGATGACTCTTTTTAATTACCTGCCAATAAACACATACTTATCAAGAATATACAGTTCTTCATCAGTCATCCTTTTTATGTAATGTTTATAGTCCACATTTTATTTCAAAGGATTTTACAAGCTACAGAGCATGTACAATAGTCATTTTCTTTATATGGTGCTCGGGGGCATTACACAACAAAGTACAAACAGCTTATCCTTCACCCCCACTGAAATGTAGTCACCTCTGAAGTGAAAGGTAGCAGCTTTTTAATAGCAAAAGAAAAACACTATTATCTAATTAAAGCGACAAGCTACATGTAGTTAGACAGAATGTGGTTGTTCAAACTCGAGTCTTACCCATGACTTATTATTCATTTTTGTGCTCTCCCTTCCCCTCCCTCCTTTACATGCCAGGAGAAGAAAATGCCTTAATGTACGACCTGCTCTTTACTTAGACCTTTTAGTTATCCTCTGCTGTTTTGCAGGACTTACAGAACTGTTTGAGCTTGATCCCTCTATGTTAGCCGTGAAAGAATCCAACAGCTGCCACTTCATCTGAAGGATTTCTGTGGGGAAAAGGGGTTCTTTTAAACTAATTCCTCAGGCTGCTCACAACCTGGACTTTCCCCTTTAGATGTCCTCTGTGGCTCCCTAACACTTTTGGGACTCTTTGAGCTGCCTGAGCTGTCTTCCTTTCCTGATGGTGGCATTTTCTCTTCAAAGAACAATTTTTGCTGCCCCTCTATTCTGTGCAGGGAGAAAATGCCTTTGAAATCAACATGGTTCTGCAGCCAAGTAGTAAGCATTTAGAAACATCTATCTACTTCTCATTTGTTTAAAATTTGTTAAATCCTATAGCGGTTAAACAGGTATGAAGTGATTTTCTTTTAATGTTACTTCCTTCTGATAGTCTCTGCGATGAAGCTGCATCAGTTTCAAAGGTTTCACACTCCCTGCGTAGAATAGAGCTGTTATAGCAATAGCCCTTTGAAAAGGAAATGGCAAATGGCACCAGCAGGACAGGCAAACAGCTTAAGTCAAGTTCCTGTAGCCCCAGAAATGCTTGGAAGCAGAAGATGACGTGTGAAAGAGGGAGGAGGGAAGAGAGTCCAAGCTTAGAAAACATCTGTTGAAAGAATTAATTGAACAAGTTACCCCACCCTAAACAAAGCATAGCAGTTGAAAGCAGAGGATAGCAGCTACAAAATAGCTGTAGAAGGTTCTTCGCTTGTGCAGGTACTGTGAGACCTATTATTTAAAACAAAATTACAAGAAAAAACCATGTTCAGACTGGAGTTCTCCCCTTTCAAAGAGACTGTTAGGTAGACATTTGGTTTGGTTTTTATAAGCATTTCTTATGCTTAATGTGACCGCTCTATTATTAGTTCCTGGATGACCATGTTTATTAGCATGACTCTCTCTCTGCTTTCATGATTTTTAAGGTCTTACTGCTGTACTATTTTCTGCTGCACACTGGTTCTGACAATGCCACCTATACTTGTCAATAAAACATAGTCTTCTTTAAATGTTCAAACTCTCTTCCCTTCCATAAGCCTATTGGATTTATCAGTACTGTGTCTTGGGAACAACTGGGAACAAAACCAGAAAAACTATGGTTGGGCAATACCTGTAAAAAAGCTACTTGGAGCAAAATAAAATCCTTCCAGGAAGCATCCCAGTGTTAAATAGTAAGGACACTCATTTACCACTGCTTGCATCCATGGCCTAACTGTGTTCAGTCCACCAGCACAGGCATATTCAGATGTCCTCCAAACAGTGCTCTTCCCGCTACCAACCTCCACTAAGTAGCAGGGAGAGTGGTCAGTAACCCGTGTAGCCATGATGTCCTGACTCTCGGAGCATGCAGGAATGCCCAGGCACAGGAAAAAATTAGGAAAGACACAAGTAGAAGAATAGGTTTCTGTGCTTTTGACAGTATTCAACTGCCTGAAGATCACCCGTTCAGATAGGATGGATATAGCCATTGATTTAAAACTAGCCCAATGTGTAAGTGGTTTGTTAAATGGACATGAGCATTTTGTTAAATTCTGTGTAGGTTGGTTCTTGAACTAATGGATGGTTCACTAGATCAGGATATTGGTTTATTTCATTTTATAGTTTTCAAAACTACCATGGGAGGATTCATGTCCATCTAGAATATTTTTCAAGAGATGAACACTGAGAGTGGTGGCTTCTACAGTTAATTTAAAAATTGTGGTGAGTAGTTCAGTAATCATAAATGAGTCTATCATTTGAATACTGCTCAGAAAATTGAGAAGAAAAAGTTGTACAATTGACAAATAATTTTATCTTAAATAGAAGCATTACTTTTGCACTTTTTAAAACATGAAATGGGATAAAACACAGTTTTTATTCCAGAAACCAATGTCAGTTTGTATAAAGTCTGGGCAATGTTGATTGATATAATTTTTATGCTTGGTGATAGGGGAAAAAAAATAGCACTTAGGAGGAGGGGTTTGAGTTTGGTTTATTTTCTTTTTTTGTGTACTTTTTTCAAGAAATGACTGAGTTTAAAAACCACAGCGAACAGGCAAGCACTTAAGGATGCATGTGGGAATTACGCACAGATTTCTCTCTGTTGTTAATAGAAACTGTGCATCTAACACTTGTTCACTGTAGTGGAAACAGACTTGAGCCTTAATCTAAAGTGCATTGTGAGAAACTACTTTATTTTTTTCATTGGAGACTATTGTGAATGATGTAGCTGTAGCGGACAAAGCAAGTCTAAAGGCAAGTGAAGTAAACTGAAAGACCACCATTGAATCAGGGTCTGTTGGACCATGGACCATAGGCAGAAACAGATGCTCCTTAACCTTTCATCATATTAATAATTTAGCATCACTGATCTCTCATAAAGGATTGAAATGTATTAGTTTTTCCTTTGAGACTACATTTATCTTTTTCTTCTCCTCCCCTACCTTAAATTCTATTTTATGCAGCCTTTCACTAAAAAACTTATACAGAATCGGCAGAACTACTGTGTATAAATGGATGTGACTTTTTACTTAGGTTTTTTGTAAACTTCTGTACTGATTGTGCAGGATGCCAGTTTTCGCAGTGTCTTGAACTGTTCCTGTGTTCTCCTGGCCACCAAAAAGCAAGCAATGATTCCTAATTCCAAGTTCCTACACATTCTCAGATTCTTTCTTAAGAGTTCATTTTGTCTATAGCCTAAAATAAATTTTAAAAGTCACCAATCTCTTGTCTTAAATATTTGTTGTGCTTTCCAACTCACATAGAAAATCCATATCCATGATAAAAATTATTTTATGAGCATATTAATCAAGGAGGTAAAGGTGGTGGACTGCCTCTCCTTCAACTTCCTGTTGTGACTTAACCCCAGTAGACAGCTATCCCTACAGTCACTCTCCCCCAGTGGAATGAGAGAGAGAACTGGAAGGCTACAAATGGAAAAGTTGTGGATTGAGATAAAGACAGCTTAATAGATGAAGCAAACTTGTATATGGAAGCAAAGCAAAACCAGGAATTCATTTGCTACTTCCCACTGGTGGGTAAATGTTTAGCCATTTCCGGAAAACAGGTACTCATCACATCTAATGGTTGCTTAGGAAGACAGAGGTCATAACTCACAACATTCCCCTTCCTCCTTTGTCCTTTAGGTATTATTGTTAAATAGGATGGTGTTGGGAGGAAAACCAGAAAACCAGAATATTGGCAATGAGGAGGGAATAGTTTGGTTGAAAGAGATCTTGCAGCTGGGAATGCTAAAAAGGTTGGTGAGGGAAAGCTCAGTTTATTGTGTGTAGTGTTGCTCATCCTCTGCCTGTTTGGAGAAGTAGAATTCCTGCGCAGAGGTAGCACACTCTCACAGACATGCCCGCAGCCTTTTGTTATAGTGCGGCAGGCAGGGAGCCCCGGCCCTGCTGCTGGCCAGGATGAACTGAGCCAAGTGGAGCCTGCGTCCCCATGTGTCTGTGACACCCGGTGTTAGTTCGGGAATGAAATAAATCTACTCTTTGCGTTTCTGCTGTGGTTTCATGGTTGCCTTGGTTACCTGTACATGTGGGTTCATGCAGATGGGATCCCGTATGGTATGGAACATCCCTTTGGTCAGATGGGATCCTCTATGGTATGGAACATCCCTTTGGTCAGCTGGGCTCAGCTGTCTCAGCTGTGCCCCCCAAATCCTTGGGCACCCTCAGCCTACTTGCTGTCAGGGCAGCATGAAAAACAGAGGAGTACTGCTCAGGATTAGCTAAAACAACCCTGTGTTATCAACACTATTTTGGTCACCAAACTAAACTAAAACAGCACTGTATTGGCTACCACAAAGAAAACTAACTCCATCCCAGTCCAAACCTGTACAAAGTCTCACCTTCCCATACTTATCTGGATTTCACATAATGAACTCGTGGACTGCAAGGAGGGAAAGCTTTTTTTTTTTAGAAGAAGAATAATTAGCTTAAAGTAAGTTAGAAAATCTTGAACAATGCCATAGTTTCAGGTAATGCACCAGAGTTTCTACCAGGAATGCAAACATACAATGCAGGAAGTCATTAGAGTGACATAAAGTAAATATAGTACATTATAAAGTAAGACCTATGGGTCAAGACAGGATACTGAGAGGGGAGCAGACAATTGGGAATAAAATGAATCACTAACTTAGCAGTGAAGGATAAAAGTCCAGAGGGATAAAAGGAAAAGAAAAAGGAATACGTTAGCATAACGAAAAGTGTGAAATTAGAACAAAAATGGAACTTAGGAGAAAAAAATTGCCTTTCAGACCTCAAGGTTGAAGAAAATTGTTTAAGTAACATGAAAAAGTATCTTGTGGAGATTCAGAGAGTATGAAACCTCATCTCCGGAAGTTTTGGTGATGTAAATCAGAAAGCAAGGCATTTTCCTGGAATTACCTGATGCAGATTTTCTAGGAAGAAGTCTATTAAAGAAAAAATGAGAAGATTAAACTGTCTAAATCCTGACTGAGTTCCCATACAAAATATGGTTAATTATTCAGGCCAAAATATCAAGTCACCCTGAACTTTTGCTGTCGAGAACGGACCTAGGTTTTTTTTATGTGAATGGATAAGATATTTTTTTCCTTTACAATTTAAATTACAATGGTTTCTGAAAGCTAATGAAGGCAAATTGCACTATTCTGGTGGATGAACAAAATAATGACACAAAATAGTATTGCAAAAGAATGAACAAACATCACGGAAACAGTAACGTTTCCTTGTAGGCATGAAATTTGACATATTGAACAATTAGAAAACAAAATGAGGTCAAAAAGATCTCATTCTTCTCTCACACTTGTTCAATTTTCCTTTGATGTAACTGGAATTTATTCCAGCATAATCTGTTGTCAGAGGAAACTTAAATCTGAAGAATGAACACTGTATTATCTTGTAACTTTGATTGCACTGTCTTAGAGAATAATTTTATAAGCATGTTTTACTGGCTTTAAAGTTTGTGAAGGCTTTGTTAACATACTGTTTGGGAAAAAAAGAGGTATAGTTCTTGCATGTCTATGCATTTTCTGGTTATATAAACTGTGCAAAATCTGAAGTGATTAACACCTGTAAAATAAAAATTAATTTCAGTGAACAAAATGTATAAATCATAGCTCAGTTTTTATACATCAAATCTCATGGTTTGTTCTCAATTACACTGGAAAAATGTTGTGAAATAGTTATTTGATTGAAATTTTTTAAAATTGCAATTAAAGCTGATAAAATATTAGTGAATGTAGTTCAACACATTGGAAAAGGTGCAATGTCAGCTTGATGAGGATAGCATGCTATTCTTGGTTGCTATTGGTTAGTAACTCACGTTTTGCAATTTACTGTTTGCAATTTAGAGCTGCTCAGTACTAACATAGAATGACCAAAATTTTATTTACACTTATCCACCCCTTTTTGCTGAATCACACCATTCTGTCCAACTCAACATTAAACCTGAGAGTTTTTAAGAATTAATTGTGCTGTATGATACCTACTTAGGCATCAGTAGAGCTTTAAAACATGAACAAAACACCAGCTATTCACTTTGATTTGTAAGCAGGAGCTGAGTATCTACTTTAAAGGGTCGTGTACAAAATACAGACTGATGCCTGGAGGGAATAATGATTCCTTAAATTCAGAATGAAATATCCAGTAGATAGCAGTCAATACAGAAGACAAAATAACAAAACTGCCTGCAAATGAGACAGCTGGTATCTGTAGTTCAATAACTGAACTAATGGAGGGTAATTTGGCACATCCTCAAGGTCTACTCTGCTTACAGTTATTGTCTATCTATAATATGTTAATTACAATGTTTAGAATATTTAGACCAACTTTATAATTTATTTGAAACATGCCTGTAAATAATTGCACTGAGTAGGTAGACTGGCATCAATCAAAACAGAAATAAGTTCCACATGAATGACACAAAAGGATGCAAGAAAGGCTCGTGATCCTTAAAGCCTTTTTGCTGAGTAAAATATTGTTCTGTCTCTTTCAATTACTAGAATTAATTTGCTATCCATTGTTCTACTCATTTAAGATACTTTAGATTTTGGGTCTTGCACATGCAGTTTTTCCTTTACCTATTAAAGTGTCTTTACCTCAACCTACAAGTTTTTTTCACTTTTACTCTTCTGATTCTTTCCACCATCTTACTGGAGGGAGTGAGCAAATGGCTGGGTGGGGCTTAGTTGCCCGCTGGGATTAAAGAGTAATAGTCCTTTTTGGTGCCCTTTTCTGGAGTTCGAAGGGTTTGAGATAATGACAGAGTCAATCTATATTCTTAGAGTTTATTAAAGTTCATAACTGTAATATGGTGTTTGTGTATTTTTTTTAAACCAAACCAGGGAAGATTCAATGCAAAAATTGCACAGAGGGTCAGAAAAGATAGCTGAGGATTAGTAAAGCTTTCTTTACAATGTGGAAGTTCCATGCCCTATATTAAATATTTGCGCCATGTTGGTCAGTCAGTCAGGGTTGGTTGGTGAGCAATTTGTGGGTAAAAACCCCTCTCTTTGGTACACTGTTGTTATTAATATTGTGGCTGCTACTGTTCATTTTCTTATCTGATTGCTGTTTCTAGTAAATTGTTTTTATCTCAGCCTGTAACCTCTGCCTTTTGTCTCTCTCACAGGAGGGGTGGGGAGAGGGGAGTGGGACTGCCATTCTTAAACCATGACACTCTTTCATGTCTCTTCTAGGCTTGTGCTTCCATTTTTCTCTATCACTTTAACCTTGACATGAACCTATGCTATGGCCACAGCTCCAGGATCTGAAAATCCTCCACAGTGCAGCTCTCCTTCTCTCTGCAAAGTTCTGCTCTCTGTCTGGACTGACACTCCCAACCCAACACCTGTCCTGGCAGGGAGCCCTCCTTTGCTCAAAGCCCTTCACCCCCTTCATAACCCTCCTTTGGATGTTCTCTAATAGCTTAGTATCTTTCTTATATTGGGGCACCCAAAACTGCCCCCAGCACTTGAAGTGAGGTCACCCCAGAGCAGAGCAGAGCGGGACAATCCCCTCCCTTGCCCGGCTGGTGATGCGGTTCCTGATGCCCCCCAGGACACGCTTGGCCCTCTTGGCTTCCAGGGCACTGCTGATTCAGATTCATGTTCTGCAGCTCTGCCTTCCAGCCTCTCATTCCCCAGTACATCCAGGACTGCCCCATCCCAGGTGCAGAATCTGGCACTTTCCCTTGTTGAAATTCATATGGTTGGTGATTTTACCTCTGGGGCCAGAACTCCCTCTACAGCTGCAAGCATCTGGAATAATCTTCAATGTATACGCCTCTCTACACAATAGATGTTTTACGTGTCAGCTGAGAACATATCCTTTCTTCCTTATCTTAATTCCTCTTTGTCATTGGTATATGTTTCTTACTTGACTGTACTTTTAATTAAACCTATAAAATAGTCATACAATTTCTTTAAATACTCTATACAAAACTGTTATATTTATGCATTGGTAATTTACACTGCACACATTTTATAAGCCTATTCCTTTACCATTCATGAGAATACCTACTGTTTATTTAATAACTACCATATTATAAAGTACATATGCTATCTATAAGCTACAGAAGTCTTAAAAACCACACAACCACACACTAATTTAGCATATAAAACTTTAATTTTTTTTAAGAGTGATTTCACAGAACATGTGTAATAACAAAACCACATGCTTTTTCAATTTGCCACTTATTGTTGTTTATTTGTTGTTTTCAAACTCTGAAAGCTGTATTTGATATTGAGAGAAAATGTAGGTTTTGGTGACAAGAGGAAACTGATGGCTTTTTTCTGTGCCTTTTTGTTTTCTTCTTATGGAAAACTAGCAGGAAATACAGCTAAGTAAACAATGTAGATGTCACTGCATGTACAGTCAATTCTTTGCTTGGTGTAGGGAATGACCAGTTTGGTTTAAGCACAAGCAGATGTTTCTATCTGACCATCTGGCCTTTATTTGTGTATCCAAAATCCTACGCTCTCTCTTAACACAAAAGGAGGAAAGGTGGTAATGATGATTTTTGTTGTTGTTGACTGTGGTAGGAAATCATAATTGTGTTATTTCTTTGTAGCAATAAAGAGTAAGCATGAAAGTAAAACATTGCAATTAAAAAAGGGATATTTTAAATGAAGTATGAGAAAAAAATTTCTCCATTCAACAAATCAACACTTTTGAAAGTTCTAATCTGAAATGCCATCAACTTGTCTCCTCTCTATTCTGCACAAAATCTGTCCCCGAAAGCCTATGTGCATCTGACCCATAGGGAGAGCATGGCCAAGTCTTCAGTTATAAATAAGCCTTGTATCCATGATCTGCAAAGGAGTATGTTTTATTTTTCATTGACCGGTTTTCATCAATCCTATAATATTTTAATTTTTTTTAGTAACCATACTTTTTATTTTGAATAAGCCTGATAAATTGGAAATATTAGGGCCAAGAAAGAAAAATTCTAGTAAACACAAACCTGCTTGATTTGGCTTAAAAACTCGAAGATGCTTTCTTGTACTTAAATTTTGAGTGGCTCTGCAAAGTTATTAATAGTTGTATCTTGAGATCAAGTTCTGCTGAAAAAGTGATGTTCATATCAACAGGTCCTTAGAATTATTTTTGTGAAATTCAAAAGTTTCAAGAACTTAACACCTTTCCTCACTCTTTACATCACAGACTAAGCAAATGAAGATCTGGTTTTTTTAATCATGTCCATGAGTAGGATTGAATAATGTCTGTAGAAACCAGATTCAACCCATCCAAAACCCATATCAACCTTTTCAGACTTTAATCACATACAAATCCATTGATAAGTGGTGTTAATAGACGATAACCTAATTTTTATGTTTTGAAATGCAAATATTTCTGCCTCCCCTCCACAAGCTGAAATAAAATGAGCTTTGTGCTGGAGACACCTTTGTGGCAGCAGGTGTCAGTGGAGCAAATCTATGGTTCTTTTGTAGCCCCCATGAAGGAAATTAAGCCAAGTAGCTACTTTCACAGCAGTTACAAATCTCTTCCCTTACATTACATAACAAAGTTGGTCTACTTTTCTCTCAATATCAGTGTATTTTTAAAATTGTACTTGCCATTTGTTTTCATGTGAATGTTAAAATTTTCACCTTTCTTGACATGAAGATTAACAGCCTATCATACAAATTCCCATAGTGAAAAAACACTCAAAAGTCTTGTTTTCTGCATTTACTGCAGCGCATCAGGCTTTCACTATTTCCATGAGTGTTTTTGCGCACTTTGTGCTTAATTTTCTTTAATTCACCGTGAGACACAAAATATTAACAGTGTCAGCTGGAAGACTCGGACTGAAAGTAAGGTTGGTTGCTACAGTAAGAAAGCCAATTTGTGTTCCCCATTATATCGTTGCAAATCAAGACTAACTGTATTGACTTCAGTGGGGAAAGAGGTTGACAGACTCATTTCTACTTCTCAAAAATGATCCATGCACCTCTAATGATACAACAGCACAGTTAATTGCTTGACTGAGAGGATGATGGCTGAGAATAGCAATGGTTACTTTCAAGGTTAGAGTTACAGGTGAATTTTAAGCACACTTCAAATGGGTGAACCCAGATAATTTAAATGGCTAAAACATCTGCTCTGATTTTTTTTTTTTTTAAATCTCTTGCTTGTCTGTCTTAAACAGGATTTAACCAATTTAACTGTAGGATCTCTGTTTAGCACAAGCCACCAACTCTTTTTTCCCATTTATATATTCCTATCTGGACAGAAACACAAAAATCTCTTAATTAAGCCAAACTTCTAATTATCTGCCATAATTTTTGTAATTAAGTGCATCATATGGATTAGAGAAGACTTTTCTGAACAGAGGAAGAAGTATTGTAGAGATCAGAAGGACTGAAACACAAAGAAATTAAGTCAAAATTATCCTTTTCAAAGGTCCAACATCAAGCATCAGCTATCTGATTCTTTCGCAGTATTTTGGCTCTCCATCTGCACATTTAATTCTGCTGAAATCAGGGGTTCAGTTTACACATGGAATGAAATACATGTTCTTAAATTAAGTGCCCAATGAAAAGACAATACATTATTACCTTTGAAAACACTCATTTGAGTAACCTGCCAGCTGTCACCCAAAGACTTTGTGGTACAGCAGGCTGTAGAGCTCGTTGTTTCCCAACAACCCAGTTTCCCAGGGCTGCATTTACCCAGCCTAGATAGGAAGATAAATTCAGTAGTGTCATTACCCACATCTTCTATATGGACCTTCCATTTTCCGTGCATATTTAAAAAAAGATCTTGGACAAACTCAGTTTCTATATAAGTTAAAATATATTACTGTAACCTTTTAAATGAATCAGGCAGCATTTCTATGAGAAAAATACTGTATGATTATGAAAACAAAGACACTATCTTATTGTTGGTATGGGCAGCATTAATTACACAATTTCCTAACATACTGAATCATGTAACCTATATCAATATCTATACATACATATCTTACAGTTTATCATGAATTTGTGGCTCATACAATCACCCACCAGACCTTCACACTTGAATTAGAAGACTAGAAGTATTGCCTGCTCTGCCTCAGAAAAGGAGACATTTTGCGTTTTTTGCCACAGTGTTTTGCTAACATTTGTTGATCTTTTTTTCACATCTTAGCTTCTTATCTGATGTGATTTTCATCCTTACTTGTTCTTAATACATTAGCTCTAGTTGTTGTTAGGTAATTTAGTTCTCCTTCAATGAGGCATGACTCCTTCAAATTATTTTGCTTTCTCTTCCCATTGGTATTATCAGTATTGACACTTGAGTGTTAGATTTCTAAATAATACTGATCCTGAATTTGAAGGTGAAACTGCTACTATAAAAACAGTGTAAGAGTACTGGACTTACCAATGACAATGCATATTCTGTAAAGGAATTTTAAAAGTTATTTCCCTTCTTTTTCACAAGCATGTGAGATCCCAGTCCAGAAGTACCTCTTGCGAGACACAAGCTACCTGTACCTCCCAGAGAAGGACACAGCATTCTGTGCCCCCACACAACACAAGTTTTTTAAGTGGTGTCTGAGACAAGACAAAGTCAGTGAAAAGTTTCAGACTGACCTCAGATATCTTCTGACCAAACATGTTTTTATATAGCCATTTTTTCTTCTTAAATCTACTTATTCCATGATCACCTTTAAGGTGATGTACCATTAGTTTTGACTGGGTGTTTACTGGCCCTCACTTCCCAGTAGTGACCAAGCACAGAACTAAATCAATCTTTGTCAGGTCTGTAATTGAGCACTTCCCTAATTTATGAGACAGCTTTTCCATTAACAACAAAATCCTGAGAATTAAATAAAAACAGACCTTCACAAGTGCTGCTGCATTGGTGAATAAAATAAAAACATTGATAAATGTACGCCCCTTTTCCCAGGCTGACTTTGAAAAATTCTGTGTCACAGACCTAGGTCATACTCTGACAACAATTAGGAACACTAAAATAAATAGTTGGCAATTCTTTTTTGTGACAGGCTATGCAAAGCTAGACTTTTTTGCCAAATAATACAGTAGTCTGTGACTATGAATTATGTTATTACAGTGTGTCTGCTAGTTCGTCTGTATCTGTAATGTTATGCCCCCTTCACAGCATGACAACTTCTTTGTTTCAAATCTCATTCAGCTGAGACTTGAAATCTTACACAGACAGATGAAAATATATCTTTAAGTTTTGCCAGAGTGGTTTCCTTTGTTGAACTAAATCGCTTACGCAAAACTCAATCTGAACATTTTTCCTTCAGTCTTTCTAATGAAGCTCTGAATGTCTCATCAATTAAGACACTTAAACCAGATCAGATAAATCACTAAAAAATGCAAGAGCCATGACAGGGGAACGGATTGATTACCTAATAGGTATTTTCTACATCCAAGGGCTACATCCTTGACACTTACATGTGAATAGCTTATTGGTGACGATTGTATTATTTTCATCAAGATTTATATTGGATGATTTTGTAAGTTAAAAAATAATATTTAGTTGTTTCATTTAATTTTTTACAGTTCTTGTCTTCCTGAATGTGTTTGGATTTGGAAAAGTCATCTCATTACAGAACCTGTTGACACAACGCTTTCAACATCTCTTTGAAATGAAAATAATGTTTTGAAGGTGATTACTTTAAAGAAATACAAATACCGACTATTTGAGATTTATAATGATTGATAACTCTGCATACTTTTTAATTTTTTTTGCATGCAAATAGACACACATATACTGTCGAGAATATTGGTAGAATATAAACTTCTGTGGACTATGTAAAGGTTTTGGATAAATCACCATTAATGCTAACACAGTCTCTAAATCAGATTGAACATAGTTTTTTGAATCACCATAGGAATTGAGAAAGTAAAAAAAATACATCATACATGTTGTAGACTTAGGAAAAATATTAGTTTAGAGTATAGGTTTTTCTTGTCCATTTGATAATAGATTTAAAATTTGAAAAGGCTTAACCCTTACCATTACAGATTTTAAGTATGGCCAGCTTGTGCTTTAACAGTTCAATAGTTAAAAAATATGACAAGCATTTGATATGGATAGATATGCATGAACACAAATACAACAGAACATGAATGTGTGCTGGTGGAGCAGGGAAAAGGGATAGAAAAATCTCTTAAGGTCTTAATCCAAAATACAGAAGGAAGTAGAAGAGTTTATATCGACATTTGAAGCTCCAGAGACAGCACTATAGCCTTCTGGTAGATAGTGATCTGGTAGATACTCCATCCATTTGAAGTGTTGTTTACATACTCAGAATAAACTTCCAAACTCAGATTGGCAGTTGCACGTAAGTAGCATCAAGTGGTCTGAAGTTAAGCTTAAAACATAAGTCCTAAAATGTAAAATTTTGAAGTACTGGAAGGAGACTCAAAACTGGAACTGAACGTATAAAGCAGAACTGGGGGGTGAGGTCAGAAATCCAGAACACATATTCAGTGGAAGTGAAAAAACTTGGAAGGAACAGTTTTCACAATGCAGGGGCAGAAATTAATCTTGTAAGCTTTACCACTGGAAAAAGTGTTGGGAATTCGGTCGGTGTTCTGTGACTGTAAAGCACTTCATTAGGAGACATCCAAATGCCCTCATCCTCTCTGCATCTGCGACCTGCCCTCCATTTCAAGTGAGAGAAAGGCACAGCTCTTCTTTCTGCAGCCTTACGGCTTTGGTCCCCAGATCCCCAATCCAGTCAGCTTCACTCCCATGACTGCTGCTGATGTTCTTAGTTCTCTAGGAGAAAGTGAGGGAAACGGACCCAGAAAGGTAAGAGAGAAAACAAATGCAAAGTGGTCCAAAACCCCTTCACACCAAACCACTCTCACAGTGACCAGTGAATTAAACTTCTTTGTTGTCACTTTTTAGACACTCGAGAGTCAGCTTGGCTAAACTCAGCTGCTCACATCTGTATTACTCATCTTGGTGCCTCTGCTCTTGGTTCTCCCAGCTTACTACTTAAGCCTTTTTTTACTTGCAAATCTCCAGCGACCCTGGTAATGGTCCTGGGCTATGGCCCCTAGTCCAGGATTGCTTTACCATCCTGCAGACAGCAATAACAGTGGTTGTGGTGTTCCTTCAGACATGGGGAGATTTTTTTCCTCATCCTTTAGGCCTCCTGAACTCCTATGAGCTTTTTGTCCATGGCTTCAGATACTGAGGCAGTAGTTTGTACCATTTTATGACAGCTGGAACAAACTTTTTGCCCCAGTTTAGTATCCTAATTGCCTATTCAGAACAGGACAGTGAATTCTTCAGTGGCTTATTCCCTTGATCAAATATTGAATCTGGAATTTCACCAGTTCTCTTGATAGCAATAAAGAGGTTCAATAAGGCAAAGGTTAGGCAAAGATTATAAAACACACTATACAGAGACTGTTGTCCACTGCTTCTGGAGAATTTTCTTTAGCTCTAACAACTACAATCCCACCTGGCTGATCATTTCACATGTTAAAGTAAACTTTCTAAAAGTATCATGTTTATTTTACAGAGTGTCTAATTTACCCCACTCTCTGTGTTTAATTGGATATTTACAGGAAACACAGAATCACAAGACCACAAAATGCTGGGTGTTGGAAGAAACCTCTCCAGAGGTCATTTTATTCAACACCTCTGCTCAGTCAAGATCCTGCCGAGCAGGTTTTCCAGGAAACATGTCTAGTTGTATTTTAAATATCTCGACAGATGTCTCTGGCTCCACAATGTCTCTGGAAACCCTGTTCCATTATTTGACCACCCCCTAGAAAGTGCTTTGTGGTCAGCCAGAATTTAATTTTTAAAATTGTTCTCATTGCTTCTTCTGTTGTTGGTGGGCTCTGCTGAGAAGAGTTTGGTTCCCTTTTCTTCATTCCCTCCCATCAAGTTCTTATACATATTGATGGGATCTCCCTGAGACTTCTCTCTTTCAGGCTGAATAGTCCCAGCTCTCCCTGACATGAGAAAAGCTACTGTCCCTTATCATCTTTGTAGCCCTGTGCTGGACTCGCTCCAGTAAGTCCATATCTTTCTTGTACTGGGAAGGTGAGAATATATGGACAGGATCAGTGGTCTCATTCAAGCGAAGTGTGGAGTGGTCACCATTTTGCAGAAAAAAAAAGAAGGGTAAGCTGAAGTAGCACAAATGGATTTATTGGATGTTTATTATGTCAGCAGTGAGAAGAATTAGAAGAGAGGCTGAAATATCCTCTTACCACTACTTTTAGTCATTCACTTCCAGTTAAGTCACAGTTTGCCCTGCCTCCACACACCCAAGAGTACTCACTCTGTGGATAAATAGAGGGCTTAAGTTTCCAGCGTTGTTAATCTGACACCTTTCACAGCACTAAATTGATTTAAAATTCTAAAAACAATTATTCATACATTGTATGCAGGATTTTCATTGGCATTGCATCAGAGCTACTTGTCCTTTGGATATGATACTGTGTCAAAAGAATCATTATGTTTTTATCATTATGTTTTATCAATGCCTTTTGCAATGGAGATATTTTTCTCTTTGAAATGCCTAAAGAAGATCCATTTTGTTAAGTAAATGTTTACATTTTTAACAAAATATTTCAGCTTACAAACTGTCAGTTTTAGAGAGTCAAAGCAGAGAAATAAAATCTCAAAATTCTATCTAACAATATCTTCATATCTATATGAACAACAGAACTTTTAACAGCTTTAACTGACCTATGTTTTTAATAACGTAATTTTTATGCAGACTGACAATGCCTATGCCAAGTTTTAGCCTGATACAGATTAAAACAGCTAAGGTATAAACCCCTGAAAAATGGGGTTTATAATGGAAATGGCAACTGACCCTTAACTGTAGCGGTGCTACCGGATGCTGCTGTAATAAGCTTCCCTAGATGCCATGGTGTAAATGTATTAGCTGTACTAAGAGACCCACTCCTGGTATAATTATGTTAGGAACCAATAAGACAGCTCAGAAATCAATATGCTAAGACAGATAGAGTAAAGGACCATGGCCAGCAAACTGGGAATAGATTAGTCTGGCAGGTCCCTAGCTGAGCCATGAAGAAGGGGATATCTCTGCTGCTGTAAGAAAGCCATTAATTGTAAATTTTCCTGAACAAGGAACTTGAAGGGAGAGCTTAGGCTGTTGTTCATACCACTCAGTGTAGGCTGCAACTATTATTGATCAACAGTTAAGCTTTTTATTCTTATTTCAAAAACCAACAGTGAAAAAAACCTCTAAATGTGGAGAAAGAGGGTGCATCTTTTGTTTTATTCTATTTCTTAAAGAGGCAGCTCCACACATTCAACACTAAGCTTCCCCTTTTATTTTGGTTTAACAATTTTTAACAGAATGGGACACTAAAATTTTGCCAGATTTCATTTTCAAAAAGTAGCTAGCCATGTATTACTGCCCTAATTATCTAGTCAATAAAATTCTACAAGTGCAATATGATTGATATAATGTGATAAAAATAGGTAGTGCTCTTAAAAGCACTTTTAAAGAGTTCAATCAAATTAACCTGTGCCATTAAATACTATCATGTTCTGTAATAATTAAAGATATGTCAATGAGAACTTTGCTGCTGTTAATTTTAACTAATGTCAGTTGATTCTTTTCTGGCTTTTTTCGATGTAAGAGAGTAATTTGCTTAATAAACAGAAACACAGTATAATTCAGTGACAGTTCTAGGAATAAAAAAATAAAAGAAATGGAAAGGAAACAAAGGACAACCTTTTGTGGTTACAGTATGGCACATCTGCTCATGTCCAATCAAACTTTGAAAAGCATAGTAGTAAACAAAAGCAGCCATCAAGCAGGGACAAAGTCAGAGACATAAGTGGTTTGAATGAGTGTGCAATTTCTGCCCATATGACCATCCTGACACAATTGCTCTAATTTTCTTTCCAGAAATGACTGATAAAAGATTTAGGTAATTGCTATGGAGACAGACTTCCTTCCATCACAGGGTATCTTGAATAATACAGCCTCAGGGTCATAAGATGGAGTGTCAGTTTCTGCAGAGTCCTAAATTAATACTTGTCCCTGTTTCAGCTATACTTCCTGTACATCTAATGAAGTGAATGTAATTTATTTTGACAATGTATTGAAAATCACTTGATCAAATGACTATTCTGTAATGAACACAAAACACTATATAGCCTTGAAAACTACACCTAAAAAAAGACATAAAAACACATCAATTGTTCAAAGCACATATTCCTCTCCTCTTGCAAATGTTGCATGTGTTGAACATAAGATAAAATAAAATAGTTTCTAAAAGCTCAATGATTCATATGATTGTTAAAAAAAAAGCTTTCTGTGATGCCTCAGTTCGACCTGCATCCATTCAAGGCCTGACCTTGTCCCTTGTAATCAAAGTTAATTTATCTAGGTGATCTCTGTACTCTCAAGTATTGAGTAGCACTCAGAAAGAAATTCAGAAAGCTCCTCCAAAAGCTAATGATTAGTAAGAAGTTTCAAAAGTACTGTAGATCAGCTCCCACGCAAACTAAAGTTCATGCATGAACAGTCCATTTTGAGGCAAATCTTACATATCCACCCACCAGTAAAATTTCATAGCTTCAGACGTTCTGTAGTCCACTGTCTGGAGTGTTATGACACATTCAACAGCTAATGAATGCAGGTGGGTGTAAATGAAAGATACCTACACAGCTGTCATATATTGCTCACAATTACATAAGTCATCAAGAAGCCACAATTTGTGCCATTCCAAAGAAAAAATATTTCTTCTGCAGGACTGAATGCTTTATAACACTTTAATTTTAAAGTATCTGATTTTTTTTAAGGGTGACACAATCACTTCCAAATACACAGCATGAAATAAAAATGTTGATCATTATTTACTTTCCCTGCTCTTTTAGAGGATCTATAGCTGTGTTCAAGACTTTTTTTTAATAGTGCATCTGAAATGAACATGAAGTGACTGAAGATGTTTTGAAAACTGAGTAAACCTGTCATGAGCTTGACAAGGCTGCCAATGTAAAGGCAAACAGCTGTACAATGGCAGCAGAGAGGCACTGTGTTGTGTTTAAATACAGTCAGGCAGAAGCCAGTGGATAATGCTCAGTAATGGGTTAATCAATACTTATTATGGTTTTATTGGTTCACTAAAGAGAGAACAGAACCTAGTGAGCACAGAGTCAAAAAATCACTGCATCTGATCTAGATAACATCTTCTCTCCCTTAGGGATTTCCCTATTCAAGAATCCAATTTACCATGCCTGATTGACAAGGATTGGATCCTAGGGAATCACATAACTCTTTTTAGGACCCAATAAAATCCTAATGGATTTGTCTGACCGGTCAGGAGATTCAAGTTTTACTAAACTGAGGGGCTTTGTTGCAATTAGCCTGTATTCTACTTGCAGTTGAAAAGCTATTAGGAGTCATTGCTTTCTAAAATGCTGGAGTCATGCTGGGTTGTGAATGCCAGATAGAGTTACCTTTCTTTGTAAAAGGAGACTGTTACAATGGATCACAAAATTCAGAAAGCTTAATGTTAAATCACATTAAATTGGTGACCCAAATGATGAAAAATAGTATCTTTCAAGCTGAGGGCGATACTTATCTTTTGCATCTTATGCTATTAAAAAGATACTGTGGATATCAGCCTTTGACACATTTTTGAGAATGCATTATTTACACTAGCATATAAACTAGCATATTTTAACACTTCTAAAAAAACAGAATAAATCAATGAAGGTATTGTATTCAAAATCCTGTGCGTTAATCTGTTCATCATTTCAGAATACTATTTGCTAATATTTCAATTTTGTTGAGATTATATTTTCTTTTGTTTTATTCTTGTGGGTGTCTATGAGAAAAATAAGGGTGGTTCAAAACCAACTATCTGCTTGTTTCACTCAGATCCCTAGTCTGCCATGCAGAAGGGCCCAAGCTTTGAGAACTTAAATGTTGTGGTGGCCTATTCCTGGCCTGGAAAAGTAACAGGAATGCCTAGATTGGATCCCAAATAATTGGGTATCACAGTCTTGGATTAATGATAGACCAGACCGTATTTTGGCTGCATGTCTCAAGCCAAGTGATTCTTTTGAACCACAATCGAAATAACTTATTCATATGTTTTCTTAGCAGCAAGTTTACATGGACAGCAACTGTCATGCCAGCTGACTCTGCTGCAAAGGTGCATAATAATTTAACTCCCACATAAGAAAAATAGAAGCTATTTAATACACTGTTTTGTGATTAGTGTCATACTGGACTATTTGCAGAAATGCAGATGCTGTTACCTTCAGTCCCTTTTACAGCATTTATATAATAAAAAAATGGTGTGATATCATTTAATAGATGACCATCGTTTATATTGTAGTTCTGGACTGGTTTAAAAATTAACTTAAAGGCAGAAACACATATAAAATAAAATTTAAAAGAAGTAACAGGCACCTATTAAAGCAAAATGAATTTTGATCAACAAATATTTTCCTTTAGAAGGAAAGAATGAAGAAATAACAACTACATTACTTTTTGGATATTTTTCCTTCTTCTTCCTTCAGAATGTGGGTTTCCCAAGAATATCAACAGAAATTTGGCAAACATTCAGTCCACTGCTTCAGACTAATATCATTTGTACTCTACATCCTTGTTATCTCCCAACAACACTGAAATATTTGGAGTAGGAGTTCTGCAAATAGACAAAAACTTTGAGTTGTATTATGCTTTACAGTGTTGCTTTTCTCACTCAGTGGAGTAAAGGAAAAAGCTCCTCTGAGGTCTTGTTTGCAGCTTCCAAACATTTTTCTTTAGAAATCCCAACCTACGCTTCATCTGTTTTCACTGATTTCCTTAGACACATCAAAACTTATTTCACTCAACTTCAGCTAAAAATGAGTCATTGAACAGAATTTAGGCATCCAAGATACTTCTGCAGTCAGTGGAGAAAGATGAGCATCTTTGGAAGCTACTTAATCTCAAGATACAGTTGGGACTATGAACATCTTGTGGAAGTGCTTATGTGGATGGAACTCATATGACCAGTTGAAAGTAGAAATACAAATTTAAAATGGTAAAAACTGAACTAAGCACATCTCTTCCACAGTCATGAAGATGTCTGAGAGGGAATAAAACTAAAGAATTGCTAAATCCTCAAAAGATTTTAATTCTTTTCCAAACACTAGAACTCTTTTTTTTGAAGTTCAGATATTTAACTGGCTTGTCTCTATCTCTTATACTTACATATATCTACACATCTAATAAAAATTCCTAAGGAATTTCTTTAGAAAATATTCGTCACCCACAGATCAGCCTTTTTTCAGGTCATAGTGACTGATTTTATGGAAACTCAGTGCTCAAGTAAAGTATATATTGGACAGCATTAGAGTCAGAAGTCTTCTATTTATTTAAAGAAAAACAACCATGTGGTTAGTCGCAAGTCAGTTATCCCATATTATCCCCATATTGTGCCTTGCTTTATGGTAGGTTCTCAATCTTTTACAGTGTGGAACATATTTTAATAGAGAGATTATTTAGCATCTGTCTTACTTCTCCCAAATCACAGTCACATAGACCACTTCCCTTCTTTTTGACTGTCTGACAGTTCTTTGGTAACTAGACAAACCACTTGCAATGAACATTTATTTTAGGAAAGTGTGTAGTTCAGAATTTTCAAAAGTGGATATTGGCTTGGAATTCCCACCTTGAGACACAGAAGTAATGTCCCATTTTAGAAGAAAGGTAGCTATTTTCTAAATCTTTTACAGATTATCATGTGCATTTAAGATATCTCTAAACCTCCTGAGAAATTCTTTTCAGTTCCAGAATTGAGACAAAACTGCACAATTTAACAAATTTCCACTTCAAGTTCAAATTTTAAAGTAATTTGGTTTTCAAAACTCATATTGCCATGTGTCTTGGGGTGACTTGAGGATATTGTCTCCCCTATCACCACTCTATGCCCAGACATGAAATCCTGAGCCTTTCTGTGCCTTTAAAACTGGGTGCGAGAGAAAGAAAAAAAAAAGCCAGACGAACTTTGCAAAGCAGTTTTTGTTCAAGGACGCAGATACATACTCCTCTGCGTTCTGCTGCTGAGGCGAGAGGAGCGGAGGAAGCACCCTTCCTGATTTTCAGCCTGCTCTCAGCTCTGTTTTCTCCGGAGAGAGACAGAGAGTTGAGCTTTCTTTTCCCTGGGACTTTGGCTTCTTCTTTTCTTCTGGAACTGTGCAACAACCCCAAAACATCATCCGGGAGGCCCGGAGGAGCCTATGCCAAAAACCCAGCTCCAAAGAGGAGGAGAGAGACCACACCCACAGAAGGACTTTAAAATCTTCCCAGGTTTCTCTCCACAGCAAGAGGTTTTATTATTTAGCATTATTATTCTTTTCCTGTATGTTTGTTAAATAAATAAGGGTTTTTTTCCCTGCCACTTTCCTCCGAGGAATATTGCTTTCCCAAACCTGGTGGGGGAGGGGTGGCTGTAACCTGCCTTCTAAGAGAGGATGTTCAAAATTCGACATTCCTCTGAATTTTGTCTCAAATCAGGACACAATGAAACAGTGAACATGAGTATATTGTTATTTAAAGCAATTTCTCATGGGAAAAAGTCTCTGTTTTCAGCATTCCCAGACCTCTCAGTGTGGAGATGTGTTTGTCAGACATGTTGTGACCGAGTTGCTCCAATTAGCAACACTAGTTAGAACTGAATAAAAACAAAATTCAAATTTTCAAAGCTAGACTACCAAAATAGAGTTCCAGAGTATAG
>VYXC01010327.1:53205-139591 GCA_013397175.1 Platysteira castanea | reverse complement strand
AAAAAATGGACAGGAACTGGGACATACATCTAGCAAATTCTAATTCCATGATAAGGCTTTCTTTTGATTTTATGATTTAACCCTCATAAGCACGAATTTTATGCATTTCATGTATATCATTATGTAACATCAAGCACCTGGGAAACCCATGATTATTGTTTGGAGTGTCAAAATACCTACAGACTATAACAGAAAAGTGCTGCCTGCTTTTTTACGTTGTTTTTTAAATATTCCATTCACTCTTTGAAGGCAGTCCCATGACATCAGACAACAAACTGAACTTCAAAGAAATAACAGATGCTGACACAGTGCATGATTTTTTTTTCACTTTCCTTGAATTTTCACTCTCCAGTTTTACAATTTCCTGGACCACGAAGCAATCTACCAAAAGGGCACAACTTGAACTGGTCAAGAACCAGGCCTCTGTTTCCCTTTCACGTTGTAGAACTGAAAGCAATGGATAATATGTTCTCTCTCCCTTTCAAACTACTCTTGATTTGCGCATGTAAAAGTACAAGGGGAAAATACAGAATGTCTTTCTCACATGCTTCTCTTGCTAGCCTACTTATAGGTGAGAGGCCATTTTCCTTTACCTTGATGATCTAGAATATTTTTTTTCTTAGTGGCCCTAATTTTCTTTTTCTAATAAAAAACAAGAACATTCTGACCAAAAGAAACGGTTCGTTTAGAATATATATATAGGGAAAATGGGCACTCAGATCATTGCTGGCCATCCCTAGAAATGTCATGATTGTTCATACATGGACTAAACCTTGTGAGGTGCTAAATAGTATACCTCCATTGGCCTCAGTTTGCAAAGACAGCTGTCTAGGAAATGTGGGAAGTTATATCAAGTTCTACTGCAGTAGATCAGGGATTAAAGATCAATATAAGCAGCTTTGATGCTTCAAAGTCATTTGCCTAAACACATACTATAGACACAGGACAAGAAAGGAGTTTGTCATACACACCTCTCTCCTAGAGAGAAGCTTAAAGTGCCCTCTTACACAGTGCAATTTACCCGGAGTGGAGATTGCATTACAAAAGGGTGAATGGCCTCTACAAGGCAGCTATTCCCACTCCTTTGCAGATGCATGGGGAGTGAGTAATGTCTGGCTATGACCCTTGCCCCGACATAGTGACCAGCACAGCCTGTCTGGTGCAGAGAGGAGAAATCATCTGTACCAGGTAAAAGGCTAATGTAGTTTATTTTCTTCCTGGAGCAAGGGGTAATCAGGGACTGTATTGTGACTCTCTGAGTCATGATTCAGTCCCTGATCTCCAGAGACGGACAGAGTACAACTGCTAGGGATAATTCAGCAGTCTGCCCCATGAAAACAAGATGTTAAATCCAGAACAGAACATTGCACTGTAAGGACTGGGAAAACTACCAAAAAATGTGCAGAAGACACATACTAGATGGTGTGGTCTTTTTTCTTTTGAGTGACTTTGCCCCCTTTGCAACTACTCTGTCTTGCTCATCTTCCTGCATTGTCCCAGACTATTATCACAGACACACCGATCATTTCTACAACTGCACTGCTTGTAACTTTTAGTAATTATTTTTCAAATTAATTTTTTTTACATTTTTCAAAAAAAATTTAAAGGATAGGCCCAGGTTTAACCATTTCAAATACATGTCTTTGATCTCCTTCCTAACAAGATGAAGAGTTCCTCTACTGGAAAGATTTATCCATCAGCTTTCAGTTAGGACCAAAGCCTTTGCTAGTATGGCTCTGTTTATGAATAATTGTAAGACTCGAGTTCAGATGTTCTTTAAAAATATAAATTATATGTTTTTCCAGATTTTTATCTCCAAAAAAATATAGTTGTTTATGTAGTTATTTTAAATTGTATAGCAAAACTCTTGCAAATGCTGATTTTCAGCCATCAATCAGTACGTGCGAACTAATTAATTCATTTTCTTTTCCATGTCATAAGACCAAGAATGGTCACTGAAAAGTTTTGCTGGAGTGATAGCTTAGACAAGAGATACAAATCTCAATTTATAGATCTGGTTATCTCCTCCTGCAAATGTTCCCGAATGCAAATTATTCTTCACTATACTTTTCCTAGTGCATTTAATGAGAACGCTTGAAGGACTGTAGATTACTTGTATGATAAACATATTGCAAGATCCCACCAATACACATGAGGCAATATTATATCAAGCAGTGGAGATTGTATGTGAGATAGTTCTATCCCTATTACCTTCAGGGTAATAATCATTCAAGGGTGTGTCTAGCGCATCCCAGTACTTCTATTATTTGCACTCTGTGAAAGTACAGAGAGATTTAGTAAGTGTGCATTACCAGGCCTGCTTTTACTGTTGTTGGTTAAGAATCAGGCAGACAGTTTCCTTCTCTGACATCACTTTATTGCAGTTTTCAAACAGACACTTCACACTTCGTGTGAACACCAACCATAATTTCTGTCATGACTCATTAAGGTCCAACAAACCCTCCTAAGGCTACTGACGAAACTTCAGCAGTTAATATTCAAAACATGAAAATCTAGGCTTAGATTCTAATTTGCTACTGATGCAATATTAAAGCAATATATGTATAAAATATTAATGCTGTATTTGTTCTGAATTTATTTTATTTAATTTTTTACACACGGATAAAACCCTTGTGGCCTTAAAACAACATGTCTCATTTTCAAGGATGTCCTGGGGGGGCAAACAGACAAGGAGTATACACAGAGTTTAGTAATCTGAACAATAGCGTGGTAGAAGAACTGTGCTGAAAGATATACTCTTTCATGAGCAGTAAGGGTTTTGCTGATAAAAATAAAAATGTTGTCTTATCTGTTTGACCAGTTGATAGGATATAATTTCTAATACTACACCCTTGAACCCATCCATAGAAGAAGAAGCCTGGAGAAAACTTGGAGATAAGGTCCTTCACTTATTCCATCAGTATCAAGAAAAACTCAGATTTTCTTTTCTGACAGACCCTTCCTCTTCAGTAATCAGATTAAGTCATGCATGAGAGGCTTTGTGTAGTATAATTGTTCAGATCAGGAAAGAAATTTTGTGGTAATTTTAGCTTCATTTCTAATGTTGTCCAAGTCTGAAGGTTTAAAACTAAAAGCAAAGAAAATCTTATATTCAGATTTAGATTAATTGAAAATGCATTTATGCAGTTCTGAAAATGCTAAGTTCTTGTGTAATTTTTTAATTTTCTCCTAATAAAGATGGGATATTCTGTGCCATATATGACTTTTGGGGACTACCTGCTTAACAGTCATTTTACCCAGTTCCACAGAACTCTGACAATTATTTAGGGATTTGGAGAGAAATAGAAAGATTCTGTCTGTGTTTCTCTGTCCAGTGTTCAGCTACAGTCTAGCTGCAATCAGTGAAGTTCCCAGCTATCAGTACAGTAAGGCCTTGGAACAGTAATGCTGGCAAAAATAATGAAGTGCATTTTAAATGGAGTTTAATAAGGTTATGAAAAAGATTATATGATGTGACTTCCTGGAATACTAGAGGCCTGAAATTGATGATCTCAGCAATCCTTCCCAGACCCTTGTACCTAAATTTGAAAAGCTTTTTGCCTTTAATATTTGAGTTGTTAATCTGCATAAAAATACCAATACTACTTAATTTCCTTAAATTTTTTTACTTCCTCAGTCTGGAGGCCACATTTTGATTTGTAGACATACCACCATACTGTGGAATATATAATGCTGCAGTTATAAAAAGGCACTTTTATAATACATGAAAAACAGCTCCAATCTCCTCATATTCCAAACTAAACATGATAAAACACACAGAAAACTAATTGGATACGAGGACTCAAGTTCGGCACAAAATTTTCAAAGTGACAGAATAACAAAAATTCAGATGCATTTAACATACACTACATCATTTTGCAAATCAGTTCAGGAATTATCTTATGAATTGTTACCTGTCTGTCAGTTCCTGAGGCATCCATGATTTAACATTAACACTGTGATTGTTCTAAGCAAATTTTCTTCCATTTGCGGTGCAAATAAGTAGCTTGTTTATGTTCAGTTCTTTAGGATATGGAGAAGCCCTGAGCTTCTGTTACTATGAATAGTAACCTTTTTCCGTATTCATTGCAGCTAAAGGTTACTCTCATGTTCTTCTATATTTGCACCCAGTTGGGGTTTTTTTTGAGTGGGAGATTGCAGCCGGTGGAAACACTCAAGCAAGTGGCAGATTTCATGTCCTGCGTCAAAGCTGCCTCATGAAGAAAAATAGGCACTCTCAGAAGGAGGGTTGCCTGACAGACTCAGAATATGCATCATCTACTTGGTCTGAGTTATAAGCAAGGGAGTAAAAAGAGGGGAGGTAAGTCTGGAACTAAATGAAGACCAGTTGTAGCAAGATTGTTATTGAAAGAAAGTAGGCAGTGAACAAGAAATAAGAGGGAAGTTTAAACATCAGGATACACAAGTTTAACAGAAAAAATATCCTATGTAAGCAGAGGATCTGGCATAGGAAATCAAACAAAAACAACAAAAACACCCCAGTTATTTACCTATTTGAATGAAAAGGAAAAAAAAGAGTAACATTATAGCATCTGTATTGGGGAAAAAAAGAAGATAAATCTGTCCAACAAACTAAATTATCATCTTGCTGAAGCTTTTAATGGCCATGCCAATGCTGAATGTGAAAAATATTACAGATTGACTAGTGAATTAAGTAAACACTAAAGAAAATTCAACATCATAAGCATGAAAAAAGCCTCTATCAGTGTAATGAACTAAAATCAAACCAGATTGTGTGATGTAATTGTAAAAATCTGAAAGCACTAACATGAAATTGCAAGAACTTGCATTAAGTCTTTAAAATATATCTATGAAGTAACAACTCTACCATTTAAATGCAAAATAGAAAATGCAATTTGTTAATTTGAGAAAAGGCAATGAAAATGGTCAAGGCAATGTTATAGAGTCCCCCTAATTTGATTCCCATTTTATGTAAGGCTGTAGAATTAAATTCATAAAGAGAAGTAACTTAAGCAGGAAGAGTCACAACTACAGAGCTCCTCACAGAGCTCACATCCTTATGTGGTTGAGTTTCACTGTTGTATTTGGAAGCCATAATATCTTGTTCAATGGAATTGATCTGAGGGGTTGTGGTGGGTTAATCTTGAGTGGCTGCCAAATGCCCACACAGCTGCACACTCACTTCCCCTCCTCAACAGGAGAGGGGGGAAAGCTCATGGGTCAAAATAAAAACAGGAAGACCAGTTATAAATTATTGTCATGGTCAAAACACACTTGACTTGGAGAAAATTAATTTATTTGTAATTAAAAATATAATTGGATGGTGGGAAACAAAGACAAAAATAAAAATGTCTTCTGCAGCCTACTCCTTTCTTCCCAGGCTCCTTTATTCCAACTCTTCCATCTTGTTCCCCACTGCCTACTCTAAGTGGTGCAGGTAGGATGGGCAATCAGGGTTGTGGCCAGTTCATGACAGTTCCCTTCTGCCAACACCTTGCCATGTAGGCCCAAGACAAAGGCATGTGTCTATTCAAAATAAATCAAGTTGTTATAGCTACTCTAACTTAGCCATGTTGATTAGGATACATATCTATATTTCTATATAATATCATAAGAACATGCTTAATATGCATTTTCCAGGAAAAATAATAAATAAAATTATGTATGTGTGACTTAAATTAATATTTTCTTCAATAGCTAGTTATTTCAAATAGTTCATAGATTTTTTAGTTTGTTTTCTTTCTTTAATAGGAACAAAAATTCTCTGGGTTGTAGATTTGTTGATTTTAGGAGTAGTAGGGTGACTGATCAATTTCAAATTTATTTTCTTTTTTTCTGTCCATTATTAGAGGGAAATAAAGGGTTAAACCTTTAGCTATCTGGGGCAGAAATGTTAAAATATTTGAAAAATGCAGTAATGCTCTAAATGGACTTCTGAGATTTTTGAGGATTCAGAAATGGAAGAGTTGCTGAGTTTTGCCGCAAATTGGTAAGACATTATTTCAGTGTTACACTTCGTGATGTTTTCATATTAGAATGGTTAAAGTGCTGGAGTCTGAAATTATATTTATTTAAATACTAGATAGGGTGTTGATATGTTGTAAGCTTCCCTATCTTGGTTTCAGTAAAATTACTTTACTGTCAGACTAGGAGGACATCTTTTACTTCTAAGTTAGCTACTTTTTCATGGCATTCTGTTCATATGTTCCACTAACATTGCAGCAAATACAGCCTCCTTTATATTGAGCCATTAGTCTGTCAGCATTTTGTATGTTTAGTGGTCATCCTTAAGATTCTGTCAGTATTCAAAGGTGAAGAGAACCTGACTATCCCATGTTATTTTGCAGTGTCCCACATTTATAGTAGTGAGTACTGGAGAAATCAAGTCATTAAATTTGGTGCTGCAGTAAATGGTGAAACTTTCTAAAGGCTACTATTGTTGACTTTTTTTTTTTTCTGTTGTTTCCTTGTTGTTTAAAAGACATGCATCTCCTTCCAAATGTATAATTTTGCAAATATTTCCTTCCTTTACTGCTCAGTGCCTGATTTTATTAGACTGTGCACAAAAGGCTGCAAAATTCTGAGGATAGGGAATTTTTCTTTCCAGATTTTTGTGAAACACACTGCATACCTTAGATATTATAAAAGATAGCAAAACACTGCCTTAGCTAAATCTAGAAATATCCCAGAGAACAGTTTTAATCCCTAAAACATTTATCAAGAAATGGAAGATTTGTTCATCCCTCAAATTAAAAAAAAAAAAAAGTAGAATACTTAGAGTGAAAGGTTCTAAGTATGCTTGAATACTGAAAACAAATATCACATTTCTTTAAGGAGTTGTCCTGACTGATGATAACAGTAAATAATTTTTGAATAATTTGAAAAGAAATAATGGAAAGGGGTTATAAAAAACATTTGAGAACTGCTTAGGATGCATTTTAAACAGTGATAAGTACCATACTGGATTAGTACAAGCCTTAAAAAAATATATTCACAGAGAGGGAAAATTATTAAATTGTATATTTCATCACTGGATTTTTGTTTCAGTGACCTTTCCTTCTGCTGTAGTGCATGTGTGCACAATTTTTGTTAGCATGGTTTAAAAGGCTAGCAATTGGCTATGAAAAAGTTCAATAAATCAATAGCAATTCTTATGATAACAAGAAGTGGGACACTGTGGAATGGCAGTTGTGGCATTATACATGGGTACAGCCAGGACTTGGGTCTATTCCAGGTTTGGGTCTATTAAGCTAGTATTTATCTATGATTACAAAGGGAATTTAGTCATAGAGATGGAAGCTGGCAATTATTATGTAATAATCAACTTACTATTCCATAAAGATTCAATAAAGGTATCTTTGCACAGTTACAAATAGTTTTACAAACAATACTGATGTGTCTTTTTCATTTGTCACATAAGAAAAGAAACTGTATAACATAGCTCAATGTATATCATTACAGAAGTGGTATGAGAACATGAAGCAAGCCCAGTACTCCTGAAATAAGTTCATGCCGGTTTTGGCTGGGATAGAGTTCATCTTCTCCCCAGCAGCTATTATGTGGCCATGTTTTGGATTTGTGCTGGAAACAGCGTTGATGATTCAAGCGCGTTTTCTTTACTGCCGAGCAGTGCTCACACAGAGTCAAGGCCTTTTCTCCCTCTCGCACCACCCACCAGCCAGCAGGCTGCACACAGAAAGATGGGTGAAGGATGAAGGAGGGGATGTTCACAGTGATGGTGTTTGTCTTCCCAAGTCACCACTCTGTGTGGTGGAGTCCTGCTTTGCTGGAGATGGCTGAACACTGGCCTGCCCATGGGAAGTGGCGAATGAATTCCTTGTTTTGCTTTGCTTGCATGTACAACTTTTGCTTTCCCTGTTAAGCTGACTTCATCTCAGCCCATGAGTCTTTTAGTTTTCAGTCTTCTCATTTTCTTCCCAATCTGAGTGCCAGAGAACTGAGTAAGAGGCTGTGTGGTGCTTAGTTGCTAGCTGGGATTAAACCACGAGAATATTAAACTGAAACCCAGGAATATTTAATATTATCTGATTCAGACTTCTAAATAATTACTATTTTTGCATTGCCATTTATTAAAATAATAACAAGAAAAAAAAGAATTATTTTTTTCTTTCAGGAGATTGTTCTTAAAAGTTCACAAAACTTCTGAATGTATCTAGCTTTATTTTATGAAATTAAAAGGCTGAATGCAAAGATGCTGTTCACAAAATCCCACAATACTACAAATAGGTCTCATTCAGTGAAGCTTGGGAGACAGCTCTAAACAACTAAAAAAGAATGGGGTTTTTCACAGCAAGTGGTAAACTTCAGAACCTCCTGCCACAGGTGATTGTGGCGGCAGAGATCCAGCACATACGAAAGAAGAGATTAAAAAATTACATGGACAACAGATCTGTGAGAAGGTAGTAAGAGACTGGCTAGGCATATGAAACAACTAATGAGCATCAAGATCAACAATGGAAAGATTGAACCCAGTACTATTTTCAGAAGAACTCCTTTCAAAACAACATCCTTCCTTTTAGAATAGTTCATCTTTTATTTCCTTGTTTCCTACCTATCTATTTCCACTTTACAACTCCTGGACTAACTCCCATCCTTACCATCTTAACAAATAATTTTGAAAGTGGCACTGTACCAAAAGCTGTTCTGAAGTCATGACAGATTAGATCTACTGAATTTCCCTTGTCTGGAGAATCAGTTATCTTATCAAGAAAGCTATTGGGTTATTTTGGCATGATCTGTCTTTGATGAACCCAAGATGCATTTTATCCTATTTTCCAATCTACTTCCTTTCCTAGTTATTAATAGAAAGTTACATTGGACATGATGTGCACTTCAATTAGTTTTGTAGTTAACCGTCTTACACCTTGAAGTACACCAAAGAATAAATCCCCTAACAGTGTAAATATATAGCACATTTCTTTGACTATAAAAATGTATTTCTTGAATACGACACATGGCTTTTGTGACTCATGACTTGCATATGATGCTAATTTACTGAAGGAATATAAGCTTTTAAACTACCATAAAAAAAGAAAAATATATGTGAAATTGAAATAAAGTATTTTATTGTGTTAATGGGAGACTTCTTACTTGGGCATATAAAGACTTCTAAATAAAGAATGAAATTGCTCATAGTTAACCTGGTTATGTATTTTCCCTATTTTGAGATGCTTACATGTGCTTACTGAAGCATTCATTAATCAAAAAAAAAGCTACATAGAAAACTTTGTTTGTTTGTTTTCTCGTGATTTTGGAAGTGAGGAGAGTGATTCAGGTACCAGAGCATAGATGCCTCATGGCATTTTAAACTCACTAGGGAATTCTTGCTTGCCTCTGGCAGCTGTTCTGAAAAGTGCAGATGTCCATAGGTTTCATGTCAAATCTACTATGTTGTGTGCATGCTCTCAGTCCAGACAAGCTCCCAGAGTGAGCTTGTATGTTTAGCCACTAGAATCATTCCAGAAACGTGGCACATTCCAAATAAATGACAACAAGAAATTTATTTTAAAAGTTTATAGTTAATAAAATGCATACTGCTAATGCTTAGTATAAAAACCTTTAGAACAGTCATTGTTATAGGTCACTAATGAAAACTGACATACAAATTGTTTGATTATTTCTGAAAGATCTCATATTAATTTTTAATATACTCTTTAAAAAGGGACTGAGAAAGTCTGATCTCTGGGTAAATTGTGTAACACAGTAACAACTGCCACTACTGCTTTTATACAATCACCCTGTCAAAAAGCAGGAAGAAAATTTTTAAAGGAAAATATGAAATAAAGTAATTTTTTTAAAATCCTGTCAGACTGGAATAACAAAGGCCTCTGTTTGGGAAAAGCTGTATGCCATGGCTGAATGATCCATTTTGGGGTATTAATAGCAAAGACATCCATGTCAATCTCAATTGCCATTATAGGAAATAGAGTGGAAGGCATTGTAATTAAAAATAAGAGCTGTGTTAGCTGCATACATGATAATTTTGGAAGAAAATATACATTTAATTTTATGTCTGTACTTTATCCCTTCATTATATGCAATGTTTCATTGTCCCTTTTAAACAGCATTATTTTTCTGAATTGAAGTCTTACTATTTTAGATCAAGAACCAAATCTTCAGATGCTCTGAATACATCTAACTTCCCTAAAATCAGGGGAGCAAAATTCAACCTTAGAAGACACATCTTTGGTCTGAAAAAAATTTAAAAAAAAAAATTGTTCCAGTGTCTTTTATTTATATTTTCAATATAATTAAAATAATAGCCAACAGTCTGTTCCATAATAAATTTGATACTGATCAGTTATATTCATGGTATTATAAAGTTTTTTAGTTCTTTTATACCCTTCCATTCCCTTTGAAACATATTCATTTGAAAAACAGAGTGTGTGTTTGCTTTTAGCAAGTAACTAGACTTAATACATTATCCTCTAATGTTTCTGTACCTGATTTTCCTGATGCCTTTTACTGTAGAGTCCTTTGAATTGGTGTCAAAGAAAATTGCACAAAGTCAATGTCCTCTAAAACTTAGCAAAGGTAGGAGAGAGACCATGTGTGGCATACTAAATTATCATGCTCATCATTTTAGCAGAAAACAGCATTAGACCATTACAGAAATGGATCAATATTGCAAACTGCATGGTTATGTATACATATATATACACATTTACTTGTACATATGTATGCATAGCACATACAGCTGCACTATGAACAGAAACACTCATTTCTGTTGTGATAAGAGGTAGGTCTCTTTTGTATTTCTCTCACTATAGTAAAAGTGCAAGTTTTAACCTAGTAAGCATAAGCACAAAAGAGATCAGAGTGGGGCAATTTTCATATTTAACATTCCTCTTTGTGTATAGAAAAGAACTGAACTGTGCACAAATACCTGAGATTTTAATTTCTTGCACCTTGAAGAACACAATGTTGAATATTAAAAATAGATAAGTAGCTTTTATACTATTTACAGTGATTCACAAAAATATTCTGATCAGTTAAGATACTAAAAGAAAGACTGAAATTATTAATAAGCTAACAGAAAATACTTGCATTTTAAAAATCAACAAAAAAATCTCAAGATATAATTTTCATTGATGCATTCTTTTTGGCTCTTCATTTAGGCTGTGAGTCTGTGGAATCTTGTAGTAATATTTAAACTTGTATGAATAGGCCTCCTCTTTCCATAGAAGAGTATTCATAAAAATAAGCATGCAGCTAACAGCACTGACTGATGACTAGGAATGACTGCTTGTGATGGACGATTAAGTGCACCCACAAAAATATCTTGCATAAGTTTATAAACTCCCAATTATAAAAAGTATGTTATTCAGCATATGTGCTTATTTAATTGCATTGATTTGGACTGTTGTATTGGGGTAGACAGATTGAACAGCAAGCACTGCTGAAATGTAGAGCTTGTAATTCAGTCGGAATTTAACCATTTCAGATACAATAATATAGTATGGAATCTTAGGTTCACAGGATATTTCAGGCTGAAAGGCACCTCAAGAAGTGAGGTCCACCCTTTTGGTCAAAGCAGGGTCAGTTGTGAGATCAAATCAGGTTGCTCATGTCTTTATCCAGTCAGATCTAAACCTCCAAAGATGGAGACTGCTCAAGTCAGTTGCAAGTTTCTTCACTGTACTCACAAAGAACAATTTTTCCTTATGCCGAGTATGAGCTTCTCTTCTTTCTGTTTACCTTGATTTTGTCGTGTCCTCCCAGGATCCATCAGTGTAAATAACCTGCCATTGTGTTCCTAGCTGTTGACATACTTGTGTTTCTCCTGAGGTCACTCTGTATGACTAAAAGTGTTGGTGTTTTCCTTTTTGTAGTTTCACTCAGGGGAAGTTCAGCCTCGAGTAATTCAAACACACTATCTCAGTCAAGTGAGGCAGTGAAGAGAAATCCTATGCTAATATTGCCCTTTATCATTCAAGGTAAACCTGCATGGTACAGTGGAGACACCGTTGTATATATACATATATATGACCTAACTTGAAATGATCCAAGATATTGAAATATGTTTTAGCTGTAACATCAGCCACAGAAGTTTAGAGTTGATGTACAGGATTTGCTGAAAACTTGCCTTTTGTGACTTGAAGTTCATCACCTTGAGGTCATTTTATATATATTGGAACTGTTTATTCAGATTTCTGAAAATAGTACCCCTTGTTATGTTAAAGAGAGCAATCTGTCTTTCCCTTTTTTATTTGTTTATTTATTTTTTAAAATATTTTTATGTATATTACTTTATTAATATGATACTTCGGGCTTTTCTGTCAAGTTTTGTCCAAAAAAAAAAATCATTTTTTCATAGTACAAAGAATTTCCGTAGTACTGAAGAATGTCTGATGTCTCTGTCTTAGGTGTTGCTTTCATTATCACCCTAAGGAGTCATCCAGATTCCACAACATGGGCTGTCTAGTTTGAGCTTGAGTAATAGTGTCAGGAGGAACAGAGTGTTTTTCTCCCTCTGGAATGTAGCTAAATGTGAAAGTTAAATGTAAAGTTCATTACAATGCAGAACATGAGTTCAAATGAGTTAAGAAATCCCACTTTTTTGCCTTGCATCCAAGTGAAAATTTCCTGCTAGAGAATTCCTTTTTACTGTAATGATTGAACCCCAAACATATCGCCAAAAAGTGAAAGCCTTCTTGTGGCTTTTTTGGGGTGCTCTTTTGTTCTTAACTCTTGCAGAAAATCTCTAGTATGAACAGATGAACAGTGATGTGGAGGATCTAGTTTTCATACTGCAGGAGATTTCAGGGAATTTGATTTCAAAAAAGCCCCTGTAGTTCCAGGGACTGGTGTTGTAGTCTGCCAGGTTCTTTATGGAATCTATCTTACAGTTAGATTTTATCCAAAACAATTTTATGGTACGTGAGAACTGACTGTGATAGGAATAAATGTATAGTAAGTAGGGATAATTAGGAAATTTGGTTCAAAACAATGTAATAAAATGCTAATGTGAAAGCATCTATCAAGAACTGAATTTCAGCAGATAGGGGATTTAGGAGCTAATCCACAAGATAATAAAATCTCCTATATTTTATTATTTTTAAAAGGAAATCTTAGAATATTAAAAGTAAAAATTAAGAATTATCTATATTTTAATTTATTCTCTTACGTCTTTGTACAAAAATATAATGACGAAAAGCCGAGAGATGGCTTGTGAATGTCTGTGGTGGTGCAAGTTGTATTGTCTTGCTCATACTTCTGAAACAGATGGGAGACGTCATATTGTGTTTGAGAGTAACTCACTTTCATTATCTTGACTCCAAATTAAGAAAGTTATAGCCAATTAAACTATTTATGACATGTAAAACCACCAGATTTGTTCTCTTTTTAGTAAATGCTTAGCACTTATTTTAACAATGAGAATCAGAGTTCCCTGAAAAATGCATAAAATCACTAATTTGAACTCTTTCTTATACAGTTATTCCATAGATATTTCCAAGAACCTGTAAGAAAGACCTTTAAAATTCATACCCAAAAAAGCTTTTGGCATTCCCATGCGCAATTATTTTGTTGCTACCTACAAAGATTGCTTCAGCTATACTTTACATGCTTTTAATGTTACATGTTTTACAGAACAATTGACGGTTGTTCCTGACTACACCACAGAATACATCAGAAAAAGATCTAGAAAGGCAGCTGAAGGAAGGACAAAGAAGAAAGCCTCAAATTGCTCTGACCTCTAAAAAATAGATTCAGCAAGGAGAAAAGAAAACTAAATCATTAATAATAACAAATATTGTGAACATTTTTTTCATTCCAGTCATCTGAAAGCTAGAAGGGAAAATTACTATGTTTTCTTTCTGGATGAAAAAATCAATATTCCCATCCAAATTCTGATGTATCTCAAAATTTTTTTGGTGAATATAGCTATACAAAAGCTGAGTTCAATGGAATTTTATTTTATTTGGTGATCATTTGTTTCTAAGCAATCTTGGAGAATTTTTTAATACCATTTTTCCTTTCAATTTTTAACGAAGTAAAGCTTTTAGCTAAAGTGAAAAGCTATCTTTGATTATTGCCGACATACTCCTTTCCTGGAAATTTTATTCCACGGGTTTAAGTTTCATTGTCTCAGGCAAATAATTACAGTTAATTTTGTATCAATAGTCACAGTCTCCTGAGACACTGATAACAGGATCACAAAGGCATTATTTTTTGAAACTTTCCCCTACTTAGGCTTAGATTCTTCATATTTAGCTTCCTTCATACCTAGGATTCCCGAGTTCTCTGCTGGGATATTTTGATAAATGCATGATTACTTAGAACTAGGAGAAGTATGACAAACTCTTTGCAAGAGGAAAATATTTCTTTCAGTGGTTTTAGCTTTGAGTAATTTTGCATTGTAGTTTTTGTTTGGGAAGTGATTTCTAATCTGATCAATGTTGTTGGCTCATAAATAGCCCAAGAATCACAGAATATTCTGAGTTGGAAGGGATCCACAAGGATCACTGTAGTTCAGTAAGGAAAAAAGTGCTATGATGACATTTGGAAACAATGCACTCCAATCATAAACTCTTTGTAAAACACTGATCAAAGATGTTCAACATATATTTTCTGGGTTTGTTTGCTTGTTTCTATCAATAGTATTGTTGTGATGAAAATAGGAACTCTACTTCTTAAGGCCCTTGTGTGAAGTACCTTTCTGTCCATCGTCAGTGTCACTGTGATGTCATAAAACCAGCTCTTTTAGTAGGAAACCAATAAAAATAGTGCATGAAGCACTTGGGGGGAAAAAGTTAAATGGGTCAGATACTCAGCTACACCTGACCTATGGATTCAGTGAAGGCAGTCTTTCAAAGCTTCGTGTGACCTCCTAGTCTCTAGAAATTTCAAGTCACAAAGAAATAACTCTATCTTATATTAAATAAGGTAGATATAAAGATTTCTGTGAAATCTTTTTTTGGAGGATGAAACAGTATCACAACCTCTGTTTCATTCCCATCAGTGCTACCAGCAGCAGTGAGGTGTTTAATGAAGATGTAGTCATGCCAAATCCATCTGTACTATACTGGCGAAGAATTGCTCTAAATTATCTCCTAGCTATCTTTGGAAAAAATGGTCTCATTATTTTTAGATAGATATTTGAAATAGAGGCAAAAATAAATGCAGAAAATATCAAGTCAGGGTAGATATTAATGACAATGCAAGATACTAATACACTATTTTCCTTCAGAAAAAGAATCAGTTCTGGAGAGTAGTTTCTAAGATATATTTAATCTGTAATGGAACTGGATGAATAGAAATATCTTTTGGTGTATAGATTTTTATACCTATGGGCCAATAATATAGTATTATTGTACATAACAGGATAACTTTTTTTACACAGAAATTCTAGAATCAGGCAGATATTTTCAATTTAAGCTAAAATTATCTCTAGAAAGTGTATCTGGTGATGATGTCACAATTTAATATGACTAGCCATCTACTACTGGATGATGCAGAATGAGTTTCCTTTATCGTAAAAGGTAAACATAAGTTTTCCCATGCTCTGTGTTCTTTCCTTTTATAGTGTTCATTCTTCCTTCCCTACTTGTAAAAAGTTGTATGCATATACACTGCTTTTGTTTGATACCACATAAACCAACCAAACAAAAAACATTTGACTTTAGTTTGGACAAGTAGTATAATACAATATTCAGTGTATTAATCTCTTCACCACATAAGGTCTGTCAGGAGGAAAGGGTTAAAAGCGAAGATTGGCAAGGAGGGGGTGATCCGCTTAAATGACCTGGCAGCTGGGAATACCAAGGCCTGGAGAATATCAGTCTGGGAAACCATATATTATGCCTACTGCTGTTTATCCTCTGTCTGTTTTGAGAAGTAGAATTTCTGTGCAGAGATAACATAGGTGTTTACAGAAACTTGGAGGCACTCTCACGGACATGCTTGAGCTCCCTGTTGGGAGAGAGATCAAAGCTCAGAAATCATAAAAAGCACAGGGGAGTTCACGGCGTGGTGGCAAACTACGTGTGCTTGTCCCGTGATAAATGGGTGCAAACAGCAGCCCTACTGCCCACTGGGACTGGACTGAGACTGACGGTGCCTGCACCCTCATTTTGTGTGCCTCTGCTGCCCAGGGGTTGCTTCAGGATCCTCCAGTCAGCGAGGAAATTAAATAAATTTCCTCTTTGCATTTCAGCCATAGTTTTGTAGTTCTGGTCACCTGCCTGTGTTGATTCACACAAGGTGTCTAGATCCCATGCTCCGTAAGGCAGATTCTTTATTTAGCACACTTAAATTTTCTAAAGTCACTACTCTGGAGAAATAAAAATAGCCAAACATGAAGAAAATAAATTAGGCATTTTGAAATGGCAGCATCACACACCTAAAGGCTTCAGCATCTTATTTAACAGAAAACTGGTGAAAGAGCTTGGAGACATCACAAAAAAACCTTTGAAAACCAACACAAAAACCAAAACCAGAATGCATATAAAATAAGGGATAGGGAGAAAAATCAGCTGCAAAAAAAATGTTTATTCCAGTTTTTGCATTTCATTCAGGAAAAAAGAAGAGTACTAGAGAAATGTGTATTTCTTACCATGTGAAAGAGACTGGACTATGATAAACAAATGCAAATTAAAGCCAGTGGCTATCAGCGCTGTGTTAAAATATAAACATAAAAATACTAGACCTGATAAAATGAAAAATGCATCTCTACATATGTATATTATTAATGTTTGGATATTGAATATAGTAAAGTATTAAGCCTCATAGTGGAACACACTTCCTAGTAACTTGTTTGAAGACATTCATATGCTCTACCAAGATCCAACTACTCTTTTACCATACAATCTGTTCATTCACAGTGAAGGAGCTGAAGATGAAGTCCTAAAAAAACAAAGAGAAAGGTGTATTATCAAGACTAAGAGGCGTAGGCTCATCCAAAGTATTCACACGGGTACTAGATTCAGAAACTAGAGCAGAATGGAGCCAGGCCTTTCCTAGGCTGCAGCACGTATTTCAGGTTAATTTAATGAGTGCTGGAAGGGTTGGTAGTCCTCTACTGCTGCACGTGTTGTGAGCAGCTCTGCAGTGATCAAGGGAGAGAATCCCAGTCAATGGCAGTAGCACAGAGTCCACGGTAGTAGCTCCTTGGGAAGGCAGTTCAGTCCAGCTGAATCATCACTGATGCCTCTTCTGCATTAATTAGCTCTGGTAATGATGATCCAGCAGTGCTCCTGTACTTGAAAGTCTTGTTATTTTTATACATAGCAAAACGAAGTGTTTTGTACTTAGTAGTTACTGCCTTTCATGTTCCAACAAAATGTGGAATCTTATTCAAGGGAAAGTCTTTTAGCAAGACTTTTCCCAAGCTCAGCAAAAATCTTAAGTAGTGTAATTGTACTGAGATGCCTGGAAAGTTAAACGCCTGTTAATCACAGAGAACCTATATGATTATCCTCCATTAGGTTTTTTTAGTCTTTTCTGGTCATCCTGGAGATGTGTCTGACCCTGGTTCCCCTCACTGGAACTGATTCCAACTCCCACATTCAGGCTGGCAGCCTTGGCTGTCCCAGTCCCCAGACAGGTGCCCACCACACCCTGCCCTACCACCCCCCATTAGCGCGTTCATAGCCCAAGAGGGGGACAACCCTGTAGTCCAAGGGAGTCCCTGACATTTGCAATGGCCCGACTGTGAGTGCAGGCATGGACAGAGGGGTCTGCGGTGGACTGGAAATGGAGTAATCAGGTCCAGCCAGCCTGGGTTTGTAAAAGGCAGGTCCTGCTTGACTAACGTGATCTCCCTCTCTGACAAGGTGATCTGCTTAGTGAATGAGAAAAGTCTGTGGATGCTACCTGGACTTCAGTAAAGCCTTTGACACTATCTCTCACAGCATTCTACTGGAGAAACTGGCTGCTCATGGGTCGGATGGGTATGCTCTTCTCTGGGTAAAAACCTGACTGGATGGCCAGGGCCAGAGAGCGGTGGTGAACGGAGTTACATCCAGCTGGTGTCCACTCATAGGTGGTGCGAGCCTCCAACCCTGGAGATATTTAAAAGACATGTGGACATGGCACTTGGGGCACAGTTTAGTGGTGGAGTCACCAGTGTTAGGGTAACGGTAAGACTCGGTTGTCGTATGGGTCTTTTCCAACCTAAGTCATTCTACAGCTGCTAGACAGCCATATAACCCACTGTTCCATCCATAAGGATTTGGTAACAGAGGTTTTGTGCATCCTAGAAGCTTGAAATAAAGTAAAAAGAGGACTTATTTTTTACTTTACGTACTTGAAATTGTCACTAAGAATGCTGCTTGTAGTCTAAAGAGTTACAAATTGTTGCTTCAGGAAGATCAGAAAAAGAATACAATTTAATACTGATTGTTTTTATTTTATTTGAAGCAAAAGGCCTAATTTCCATGATATATGTCCTTTTTCACAAGTGGAAAATGTGTAGTTTGCTTGTCAGTTTAATCTAAAGAACTTTCTATTTTCTTCCAGAAATGCTTGAAGTCAGTTTTCATCACTTCTGATTTATTCCACAGCATTTTCAGCCTAATCTGTTAATTAAATTTGTCCTTAAACCAAATAATTTTGGGAATTCTAAGACCACACTTGTAGGGTTAAAAAGTCCTAAAAATAAAAGGTAGAAGTTTCACATACGCAGACCAAGAACTAAATCTTATTTAGAAAGATTTTTACCCTCACAATTTTGGACAGTGTAAAAGCATAGGAGATGCTGAAAGAAACCTTCAGATAAGCCAGTTGGTGCAAAATAAGTACAAGGTGGCCAGGATCCTGAGGAACGTTGCTCATGCAGAAAATTAGTCTGAATTCCTCTTTCAAAAGAGTTCTTTCATTTGCATAATATTAATTATTCTCACTCTATTTGCTTATTCTCACTCTATTTGCTTCCATCTCCTGCAGTGGAAAAATTATGCTGATATGTCCAGTTTCTGTCACCAGTTTTCTGTCTTACTCAAAAAGGCAAGTCAAAAATTATTTTTAGTTTTGATCCATTTGTTCACAGAGTTGAACATCTGTGAAGTTCACCATAGCTGTAGTTAGAGGAGAGAACTGATTAACCACAATGCAACTATTCCTGCAATATTTTTCTTACATGTGGATTAATCAATTCTGTGCCAGCCTCTTTGAATGGTCCCTTACTTTTTACTGATAGATTTACTCTGGAAATCAATGTTGTCAATGTTTCATAAAATCATAAAAACATAAAATAATTTGGTTTGGAAATGACCTTAAAAATCATCTAGTTCTAGCTACTCCATTGGGGCAGGGATACTTTTCACTAAACCAGGTTGCTCAAAGCCCATCCAACCTGTTTTTGAACCCTTCTAGTGATGGGACATCCACAACTTCTCTGAGCAACCTGTTCCAGTGTCTCACCACCCTCACAGTAAAGAATTTCTTCTTCATATCTAATCTAAACCTACTGTCCTTCAGTTTAAGGCTATTCCCTTTGTCCTATCATAACATGCCACTGTAAAAAGTTCCTTTCCAGCCTTTTTGTAGGCTCCTTTTAAGTACCAGAAAGCTCCTATAAGATGTCGCTTTACAACACATAATCTCAACCACAAGGAAGTCCCCATGCTATTGATACTGTTAAAAAATATTCGATTTGTGATCAGCAGTACCCCTGTGTTTAAATGTTCTTCACTTTTTCCTCAAGCCTCATGATCTCTACCCCTCAATACTGTAGAAGAGGTTCAGATGTAATGTAGAGGTGTATCCAGAAGAAAGAAAAACAGAAGAAATACAGATAGCACAGGAAGTACATGCCTCCCCTTGTGCTCTCTCCAGATCTATACCATTTTGCAATAACGAAGCCAATGGGAAAATTTTTGTCTGAATATGATCACTTGTTCTGGGTTGGATACTGTTCCCCATGCAATTTAAAGTGCTGCAGCTGATTTCTTTTAACTTGGTTTATCTTCCAAGGGTTGATTTATCGGATTATTCAAGTTCTTACAGCTGTCATAACTTGACAAACCCCAGACCCTTCACTCAAAATAGCACTCTAGTGTAGCAACAAATGGTCACGTGCTGGACGGGTTTTGGGTAGGTTTTCTTTTTTTGGTTGGTTAGTTGGGTTTTTGGTTGGGGTTTTTTATTATTATTATTTTGGTCACAGAAAAAGTTACTTTATTCTATTGAAGGCTTATAACTTGTAGACTCCATTCTGTACATAGCCAGTGGAGAGTAGTTTGTGCATGTAGGTTAGATGCCTAACTGCATATTAGGAATACCTCAAAATATACTTTCACTACAAGAAGGATGATTATTCCTTCTGTACCTATTATTTAATTGAAATGTATCTGGAAAAAATGATATGGGGCAAAATCCTCTCTGTTTACTGGCTCTGTAATTTTACTAAATATAGTACTTTGAAAAGCATTGACAGTGTATTATTTCCATGGACAATTTGTGCAGCTGCAATGAAAGAGGCTTCCTCACATTAAAAACTCTGCATTCCTTAGGTTGATCTTATATGGCTTTATAGATAAATATGATAAAAAACTTCATTCTTCCTTGTTCTTTTGTTAGTTTCAACCTATGAACTGGTTTCAGCTGATAGAAATAATTTATAGCCTAAACAGAGAAAAATGTTGGAAGGTGTGTGTGTGTGAGGGGGGTGTGTGTGTGTGTATATCTTCTGGGAAAAAAAACTGAAAACAACCCCACAAACAAAAACCCCTCCACTTTAGAGTAAAAAGTCATTATTTAGATAAGACTGGATACTTACTATTTTATGATATAGTGTATCTTTGCCTAAAATTCCCTTTTTTTCCTTTTTCTTTCTTTTTTCATCAAAAAGTGACCTGTTCTGTTTCATATATGAAAGGTGCACATTAAAAGAATATGAGCTAGCAAATATCTTTACTGAAGCACTGTTGGCAGCTGAGATCACTGACAACTTCCTGGCTGTGATTCATAATCTATATTGGTGCCTTTGAGACAGCAAGCTATTGATTTTTCCCAGTCTATAATCCAAGACCATATACACAGCTTGTTAGACATCTGTGGGAATATAAACTGAGTTTTGATACAATTTAGGGAGCTTCTGTTAGCGGGGCACTTAGTTTTTGTCTTTGAGAAAATCTTTACACATCTGTGTAATCTTGAAGAGATTTTTAACAGATAATTCAATACAGTTTGGGTCGTTTCTATTTTTTTCCCCCCTTTCTGTAAACTGCTTTCCTGAGTGTAACCTATGGGAAGCAAATTTTAAGTGGGCAATTATCACATATAGGGAAGTCTTTCTAATGCTATTATAGCTTTTCTCTTCTTTTTATTTTCTTTGATTTTTGCAACTATAATTTGGAAGTACTCCTGGTTTTTCATGTTTAATATCTTGTCTGTTTCATCTGTCCTTCCCAGGAAAACATTCATGTCTCTACTGTGATCCTTATGGTACATATGCATAAATAACATTCAAAAGAAAATTCCTTAACTATGATGCAGTTCCTCCACCATAAAGGATATTAGATAAATACACTAAAATTCTTCCAAAACTACACATAGCTAAAAAATACTTTTTTGGGTTGAAGCCACTGCACACGCTCCCTCATTTTTTAAAGGAACTACAATTAGTGTTAATTTTCTGTCTTCTGAGAGTCAGCGAAGGAAAAGGAAGAGGCTGATACAGTTTGAAGCTTATGCACTAATGTAGGAATGCCATAGGGAACAGTCTTAATATTTGCTCTTTTAAATATTATTTAATATTTGTCCAAGAACACTTTAAGGGTTACCATGTAAGGAGAATAGCACTGACATACTTTGTGGACTTCAGATAATAGAAGTATTGCCATGCATGTCATCACATTGCATGCTAGTTTGGAAGGTTAGGAAAATATTTACCCTGTCTCCAAAATCAAAAGAATGCATTCTTGACTGTATGTGAAGTATAATTTAGCTAAATTTGGATGATCCAGAAACCATATAACCAGAATGAGGTAATTGCTAGTTTTGTTTTATATGATATATAAATTTTCTTAAACAATAAGGAGAAAAATGTTGGGATCCATACATGTATAGATATTAACAAAATTTTATACTACAAAACTGGACTAATTTTCATAAGTAGTGAAAAAAAAGTTATATTATAACATGAAACAAAATCTCATTGATATAGAATGCTTCTAAATGGATTTTTTACAGAAGACCATTTCAAATTTGAAAACAGTTTTTCGTAAAAGGTTTTTTTTGACGAGTTCATTTATCTACAGCTTAATTGGTTTCCAGGAAAATAAATTAAGTTTCTAATTCTCTCTGTGTTTATACATTTCTCAACCTGAAGATCATGAGTAAATCAACTGAATTAATATTATGCTTTAAGTTAAACAAAAGACAGTGTTTTTGCAAGGTCAAAGATAATGGAATGTGGAAAAAATTAGAAATCTAGAATAGATTGAATTCATTAATTTTGATTTCAATCAGATAGTATATTCCACAACATTGCTTCCCACTATTTGTCTAATTTTATAGTCATATTTAAGCTGAATTATTTACAGAAAATATTTAAATAAGCCCTCCTCAAAAAAAAAAAAAAAAGATTTATTTATTCTATGCTTAATTACTGTGTGGGAAAATCTTACATCGTCTAGTCTTTATCTTTCCTACTTTCCTATCCAGACAAAGCAACTACAGGATAAAGCCCAAAGAATTTGGTTTTATACTTTCAACACTTCTAATGTCAAGAAAAATATTTGTTATTCATTATTTCTGGAAATCTGAGAGGATTTTGGATCTATTCATCATCTCTAAAAATGTGAGAAACAGATCATCCTTGCTTGTATCACAGGATGGCAAAGGAAGAATGAGCAGACTACTGTGGTCATTAGCACTCTAGAAATGCATGTGATGATAAAAATGATAAAGTAGGAGATGGAGCATAGTTATGAATAGCAGATAACACAGTTTTACTAAACATAGTGCTGTTCTTCCAATAAATAGTTCAAAGTTGTTCTACCTACATGCAGGTAGATAGTTCAGTAAAGGTTCATCTCACTCAAGTTCAGAGGCAGTTTTAAAAGTGGTTACATAATGTAGAGAAATGTCACTGCTTAGAGCATGTCTAGGTCTGTGCTCTGACAGACTAAGGCTGGAGACAAATGTTCCTTCATTATAATTTTCCATCTGGAATTCTACATACACAGCTATACAAAAGACATAGAAATTGCACACTGCCCTGTTAGTTGCCCTTTCCTATCTTCTGAATTCAGTATTGTAACAAAGGCTATTTTCCCAATGTGAAAGTAAATGTATGATTATATTCAAATCATACAGTGTGAGGGGCAAGAATTTCCATCTTTATTCTCTTATTACTCAGCAAAACTTGCACTCCTCCTTCACTCAACTCCCATCTACCAGCTGCATACTGCAATAGTCACAAGCTATCTTTTAATGAACATCAAAAAGTAAGAAATAAACACATATTATGAGAGTTCATTTTCACATTTACTTATAAGAAAGGATAAGAGAATGTTAGCTAAAATACATACATTGTACTTTCATCCAGAGACAAACTCAAGAGGTCAGTGGGTGTAATAAAACTCCAGTGTCCCTGGTCAGGATATTATAAATGTTCTTTCTTTCCTTCAGATAAGAGTATCAGTCCACACAGAGAAGAGTATTCAGTGCCTGTACCACACCATTGTAGGCTGAAATTGTGCAAGCTTTTCAAGTGGCTATACCTCCATTTTTTGCTAGCTTTTAATACAAATCTCCCTCTGTCCTCAGCTAAAGTAGGGGAGTAAGATCTAGAGTAATAAACCTGTAAAATAATACCTCTTATTTTTAGGACCTAGAAATCAGCACGGGGCAGAAACTGGGCAAACCCACTCTATATACGGGTACAATAGGCTGTACAGATCATGAGGTACATCCCAGCGAAGGGAGTCACAGCAGATGATTATCACTTGGAGTTGCAAGTGGGTGAGATAAAGGACTTGCTATTTAGAACCCCATTTTTCAAGGAGAGTCATAAGGGCCAACTGCCTTGCTAGATGTATATTTCTAAGAATCAAGGAGAGAGAGAACAACAGTGACCACCCATGTCAATGAAGAGAAAGTACATGTAGGGTATAGGGTATACCTTTCTTCAATATGTGAAAGCCCGAGTATGTTTTTAGACTTTCTACTTATTTAATTGAGAATAAGACACTGTCTTCCAAGGGAGATGAAAAACAGAGGGGGATTTCTGGAAACTTGTGAAGGCCTTCATGATTTGATAGCAATAGGTAATGGCCTGTAAGTGCGTATTTCGAATTGGACAGCTTTTTATACATCAAAAATAAGAAAGGGCACCAGTCCCTTCACATATTACCATATAATCATATAGAAAAGGAGAACTTTAAATATTTAATATAAATAACTGAAACTTGCTATTACAGTGTTGTCACTAGTAGCCCATTGCATGGTAAGACAAATTCAGTGAGACTTTATCACTCTTTCTGTGAGAAACAGAGAAGCATGTTTCATAATTCTTTTTTTAGATAATTTCAGAACTTCTGTATTTAGTGGATTTAAATTAGATCAACTAACATCAGAGAATCTCTAATTCATTTAACCTCTTCTTCCAGAATAGCATTTGTGTTATCTGCAGATGAAAAATATATATAAGGAAAAATGAGAATGGGGATTTTTTTAATATATATTTTTATACCAGCAACAAGAAAACTAGCTTCTGAAGATCAGCCATCTCTACTTTAAGGATGGATGATTATTGCTCTTTAACCTGCTTTATTTTTCTCAGAAAATATATTCCATATTCTTTCCTCAAATATGAAGAAAAATATAGGGCAAGAATCCACAGGGCTAAAGTATAGACCACAGATTCTTAGATAAGCAATTATTTTAATGAAAAATTAGAATATTTCTGTGAGTAATTATGAAGATTGTCATTTAATATGAAACATGTTAGGACTTGTGTTTTTGTGGGTTTCCAGTTTTTAAAGGGTTTTTTTTCCCTACTGACTTCCAGAACTCCTATTTACTTCAATGGTAGCTGCAGGTGCTGAAAATCCATTTGAATAGTCCATACTATATTGAAATTTTGCAGTGGCCTTTCTCTCACACACATGCTCACACATGTTCCTCTTTACCTTTCTCTCTTTTTCCCCTCCATCTGCCCAAGATTAAGATCAATCTTGCCAGACATGGATATTCTTTTAGTGGAGATATGAAAATTACAAAGAAGCAGTTAAAAGAACCAGGGAGAAAAAAGAAAATAAAAATAAATTTGAAGTTCCTATGCTGGGGTTTTTGGGTTTTTTTTCCCAGAACTTTAAAAAATAAAATACAACCTTATTATGAGGAGCTGGATTTCCTAGAATATTAATCGAGGCTCAGGGTACATGCAGATGACTGAATTCTTTTAGAAGCACCTCTAATGCATTTTTACAAGGGTCATTGTGTTTTACAATGTAAAAAAAAAAAAAAAGAAAAAAGAGAATAAATCACATTTTTACTATACTTGAAATAAAAATAGGCAATTGGAAATGCATTGTAAACAGGATTATTCAAACTTAGCTTGCCTTAAGATAGAAACAGCTTTTAAGCAGGCTGTTACATAAAGGTCCGGTATTTCTGAGATTTTTATGAGAGTAATCTAATGCATTGGTCAGACAAGGTTAAGAATAATGCCCTTGCAGTCTCCCTAGATGCAATGATAGTATTTGATGTGAATAAAAAGGCTACACTTTCTGGGTGTTGATGAAACTGAACTGAACAGACATCTATTTGGAGATTTGGTTTTGAACTTTAATATTCCTCAGGAAAAAATAAAATCACATAAAATTTCCACAGTCTTTTTGAATCTTTTTTTTTTTCCTGAGTTTTGTACTTATGCTTCGTTGTCCATCTTTTCCTCCTTTCTCCACATTAGCTTTCAAATCACTTCCTGAGGCTTTTAGAAATGTCGTAAACTTACTGTATCATTACTGATGCACACAAACAGGAACATAAATGAATACTGTATGTGGATGATATTCCTCTTTTTATAACCCATCCTGATATTTCAATCCCAGCTATTACACTGTTCATAAATCAGTTTGGGATCCTCTCTGGCTTTAAAAGTAATTATAATAAATCCAAAGATATGTTTATGTATAGGAGGCCAATTGAACCCTTTGCTTTTCAGTTTCCATTTAAATTGGTCTCCAGAGGTCTTACCCCAGGTTATTTATTCCTTTTTCTTTAGATCTGCTGTACAGATTTAATCTTGCTTCTCTGCTTTGTAAAATTCAAGAGACGCTGTACAGGTGGTTTTTGTTCTTTCTTTTTTTTTATTAGGGGCAAGAGCTGTCATTAATTAAAAACGAAATGCATTTTGTGTTTTTCTCTGATAATAAATAAACTTACTAAGATATTGTGAAGACTGGCTTCAGAAATGTTTCTAGGTGCCTTGAAAGCAATTGTCCAACTCATTTAGTTACTTTAATACAGAACAAAAAACGTTAGTCTGCTCTGTAATTCTTCCTTTTGCCTGACTGTTAAATATAATTCAGCTTCTAAGTCCTTTCTTTCTGCATCTTTCTGACTGATTAAATTCCCATATAGGAATCATATCAAGGTAAGTTGGCATGTCAGTAGGTGTGGATCAGAGCAACAGAACTACATGGCTGGAAAGCTTTGTCTGATCACACAGACTTCTGATTTCACAAAGCTATTCTTCCAGAAATGCAGCAAATGCCAGAGTATCTTGAAAGAGGTCAGCTGAGAGAGAAGATGCAAATCTTGGCAACGACCTGTTAAGAGCAATGTAAAAAATAAAGGAATTTATTTCATGAAACATAGACCTGAGGAACACCCTTCCGCAGCATTTTATTTCACCTTTTTCATTTTATCTCCATCCCCTAAATAAAATGTGAGCCACATGTAAAATTCAAATCTGTGTGAAAATGTCCTTTTTCGAATATAATAACTCATCAAATAAATAACAAATATTTCAAATCCTTTTCACTGTCTTTGCAGGTGAAGCATATAACTTAATCTTTATAAGACAGATAAAAACCAGTGCTTCATCTGCTTTGATTGTGAAATAATTTTCACTGTAAGAAACCATACTTCAACAGTTTGATATTACAGAAATGGGCATATGAGGAGGGATATTTATGAGGAACAGTACTGTGCCGACCTTAGTGCGCATCAAGGCTGTTTAAAGAGAGGAGAGGAGAGGAGANTTTGCGGGGGAGGTTTAAGTTTTTTTTTTAAGAAAGCTCTGAAAGACATGTAATTAACCAGGTGTCCAGAAGCTGTGGCTTTAAGAACACCTCAACTTTTTTTCCAAAAAAAGGTAGAACAAAACTTTCATATACTCTTCTGGAAAGTGGGAGTTTTTCTAGAGATCGAGATTGTAGAATTAAGAAATGCTGGATGCTAATGTAATCTGAACCAGAAAACCAGACTAGAAAAAAGGGTCTACCTACAAGGACCAGATAAGCATGTTAGCTCAAGAGCTTTCACTTAATCTCTCACCAAAAAGATTCAAGTTTTCTCTCTAAATTAAAGAGAATGATGGTTTTGATTTTTTTTCTGTTTCATTTATTTATTTTTAAAATCTCTTTTTATTTATTTTCTGTTACTAATAGACAGTCTCAATTTTTGAAATTTTCTGGAACATTCATTTGTTAGAGGGTGAAACAATTCCACTTCAGGGTTCAGGTTAGTCCACTGTCACATCATGATGTGCCTTACCATTTTTAAATAACCTCACATACTGGCTGGAGGATTGAGATCTATCTGCTACTAAAGGATACTAAGCAAACTGGACAAAATACTTTTTCGCTAATTAAGATCAATAGTCCCAAATGAATCTTTTTATAGGACAGTCTTTCCTGGCAATGTACTGCACAAATACATTATAAATATTAATCCCAACTATACAACTCTTTAAAATGAAAATAATGTCAGCATTCCAGATGGTTTCAAATTTCTTTGCCTTTTTCGTTTTTCCCTTGATTTGGGATAGTATCTATATTTCTGTTAAATTCTGACCAACTATGTTTTGAAATGTCAGTTTAATATACAGATTTATTAGCTCATCCCATATTCAAGACCTTACACAGTCTTATCCTAATCCACTTGTGAAAAATACAAACTTAGTAAATAATTACTGTGTTTGGATGTGCACTAAAATGAATGTCTTCTGAACAAAGTTAAAATCCATCTTCAGTCTAACACAAACCTCTACTTGGACTTCCATCTGTCTTCATAGAATCAAACAGGTATTGCTGGTATGTACTTTGTTTTGTTGGGCTTTTTCAACAAAATAAAATTAGCTTCTTTTCCATTCATTTCTAAATGACTGACATCAACCTCCTCCGTACCCCCTCCAACGGAATGAGATCCTCAAAATCTTGTGCCCTGGATTTGGCTGGGATAGAGTTAATATTGTACTTTAGTAGCTGGTACAGTGCTGTGGTTTTGGGATTTAGTATGAGAATAATGTAGATAACACATTAATGTTTTAGATGTTGCTAAGTGGTGCTTACTCTAAACCAAGGGCTTCTCTGTCTTGTGCTCTGCCTGTGAGCAGATGCACAAGATGCTGGGAGGGAGCACAGCCAGGCCAGCTGACCCAAAGTGGCCAAGTAGATATTCCATACCACAGAGTGTGATGCCCAATATATAAACTGGGGGAGTGGGCCAGAGGACACTGATTGCTGCTCTGGGACACACTGGACGTTGGTCAGCAGGCGGTGAGCAATTGCAGTGTGCATTACTTGTCTTTCTTGGGTTTTATTTCTCTCTCTCCTTCTCATTACAACAATTATTTTCATTACTGTTATTTTACTTCATTGTGTTTATTTAACTGTTCTTATGTCAGCCTTCAGGTTTCACCTTTTTTCTGATTCTCTTTCTAATCCCACTTGGGCCACGGGTGGGAGAAAGTGAAAGAGCAGCTTCAGAGTACCTAGCTGTCAGCTGGTTTTGAACCACAGCAGTCCTTGAAACTGAATTGAGACCTTGAAACTTATTTTAGTAATGTTTCTTTCTTTAGAAGCACACTTCTACACAAATGAAGCTATTGACATTTTCCTGGGAATAAACATCGTCTCTATAGAAAAGCCTGTAGGATCTTGAGCCTATTAGGTTCTGAGATGCCATTTGCTTTTCAAGTGAATACTTGGCGCTGATTTTGACCTTAGGAATACTTATGAGGTTTACACTCCTGCCTGCAACGGATGCATAGATTTTGGAGACCTTCAGTGTGCTTACCTGTAAGGTTTTTTTTAAAAAAAAAGAAGGTTAATACTGGAGGTTCTCTTTCTTAGGATGTCTTTCCATTTTTCTTCTGAGAACCCCTGGATATGCAGATCATGAGGCTGTTCTGCAAGGTTTATCTGTTCGCAAACCTTTTCTGGTTGGAAGGCAGTAAGCATTTTTCTGCCGGATATATAAGTAGAGATTCAAAACCTGTGTTGAACTATCTGTACTATTGCACAAGAGTTTTGATGGTAAACAGGATTTGGGGATTATATTCACCTTTGATTGTGATTTGAAAGCTCTCTGAGTGTTGAAATTAGAGGATTTAGAAATATTAACAGGCACTTCTCAATGTCCTTGGTTCTCTTTCTAATAGTTTTTACATGATATCTGTGTGTGCCCACGTATATGCAAATATGGATCTTTAGATTTGCTTGGGTTTTTTACCATGATTGTGGTCCTCAGTAAAGGGAAATAATTTGATCCAAGTCATACTAAGATCAATGAGAATAATTTCATTGATTACTGTGTAAATATATTCAGTTCTCAAGTATCCAACTCTGGTCTCAGTTACAGACACAGTGTTATGGTTGCTGTGCGCTATCTCTAATTCTCTAATTCTTGGCCTTTCTTGGTAATTTAATTGGTTTTACATAAATCCAGAGAAAAATCTTTTTGAATAAGCATGTTTTAATATGAATACTGGAGATAGTCTGCCACTACAGAGTGATACATATCTGAGATACTTAGAGTAATACTAATCAACCTAATTTTTTATTATTTTTATGCTTATTCTAGGAAGTTGTCTTGGTATGCATATTTCTGTTTATTCTACCATCAGCAAGTGTGAAAGACATTCGGGTTAAGTAGACTCAAAACCATTCTGGCAAAAAACCTCATCATGTTGCTACATGATAGCAGAATTATGCACATGAATTCAATGAAAAACAGACTTACTTTTTAAAAGTGTTTTTTTAATTATTTCTTTAGATGTTTTGAAAGTACGTTTCAGAACTCTGTGTTGAATAGATTAATTAGCTACTATCACCACATATCATTAAACTTGCCTAGAATAAGAGGTTGCATTTTAAATGTACCTACTTGCACCCATGCCATGTTTTAAGCTACAACAGTAGTAGCTTAAAAAAAACCAGTAGAAAACTCAGGGAGTGTTTTGCATGCCTTCCTGCACAGTTCTCTTCTTTATTCGATACTATGTAGGCCAATATGGAAGACAAAAGGAGGACATGATTGAGACATGCACATAATATATGATAATGAACAAAGTTTCATAAGGCTATTTATCTTTTTTTAAGAGTTAACACCAGGGAAGAAGCAACAGATATAAAGAATATTTTTTAAAAAAAGGCAAGAAAAACATATTTTATATCACTCTTAATCTTTGGATCTCCATCCAAAAGATAATTGACTCCTGATTTTGACAGGATTCAAAGCAGGGATAAGTCTCTATGACATATTTTATTAATTAAAAATATTAAGAGTGAATAAACAAACAAAAAATTATGGAAACCAATAAGGAAAATAAACTTAAAACTAAGGTAGGATTTCAAGAGTAAATGTGGATTTAGTAGTATACTATCTACTTATTTTGCAAAATTGTAAAGATACAGTTACAAACCAGATACAATTTAAATGGAGAAAATTAGGAAACAAATTTATTAGGAGGCAGGTTTTACCTTAGAATTATTGCTTCAGAAATACTCATTGCTGAAAATAAACCTGAGGGAATGCTTTTCCACTTATTATAAGCCTGATCCTTGATCTTGCAGTATGCTGAGGTTTGCTTTTTGGTCTCTGTGCTTTAATTGTTTTGGCTAGCACCATGCTGAATTGCAACCCTGGCCTTTAACTGCTAAGAAGATATAACTCCAGTAAACAGAACAACATATCCATGGCAACCTACAGTTTTACTTCTAACTCTTCAAAACACAGAAAGGTAATTTTTTTTTTTCATTATATTTTTATATTCCTATGGCTCATAATAACAGTGATGACCTCCTGGCTGGGCATTTCCAAGCTATTAATGACAGGCTGAGTTATGCGACCTTGACTTCACCTGGAGCCATTAACTTTTCTATCTAGTCATTAGCTGCTGAGAAATGCCCTCCCTTTTGGTCATTATTTCTTATATATGCATTTCTTAAATAGGCCTTTTCTGTAACAATTACACGTCAGAGTAATTTCATATTTTTTATTAATAAGTACTATCTTATCTTTGTGTTCAAGCCACAGGGATCCTTTGACATCTAGCAGCTTGCACATCATTTAAGTTTCTAAGGAAGAGGTCGTCATTTATGCACAGGCAAATGGGAGACAGAGGGCTTAAAACAGCACGTTTTACATGGGAGGAAAAATCCTTGCATCGTCTGAGTTAAATCTGTGAAGCATATTCAGAAATGCTGAGGAATTCATTTTTAGATCGGGCATTTAGATGTACAATGTATGTATGCCACAATACCAGCTAGAAAACCCTTAACGTTAATAGTAAAGGTGACCTCTAAGTTATCCCTCCTGACTACTGGATCTTTAGACAAAATGGTTAGTAATTTCACTGGGATTAATTTGCCAGCATTTTGCAGACCCTTATCTTATTTTCTGGAACTCATAGAGGGATCAGAATCCACATGATATATTTCTCTTATCTGTCAGTGCAGCAGCATAAGATAAAAGAAGATTCTTTATTGAATGGATATATTTTTCATTGTCCTTCATACCACAGATTAAATGGGTCTTGTATGATTTTTCTTTTCCTGATACAGCAAGCCATAGTTCTGCATAAATAACTTCTGTGTAATTTGAGAACTCTTATGAAGAGCTCAGTAATCAATTTTTTAGATGCTGTAATTAGTGGCCTTACCTGGCGCAAAAACTAAATGTTGCTGGAGAGGAAAAAGGTTGTAGAGTTATTTTCAAGGGTGGTACTTAGTTGTCTGCATGGATGACAAAGATTATCTTATATGCCTGGAAATATCAGTGGCAAAGGATTTGTTTAATTTGTTTGTTCCTGTAATTCAGACATAGAGTTATACTTCTGTAAACAATGTTTGTTCAATGAAGTCCTTAGTTCTTTGCATAGGAAAATTCTCTGACAATATCCTTGACTAACAGGAGATATCTGTCCTATGAAGAGAAAAGAATGTTTCCAGGAGATTAAATTTGTTGTTCTTTTTGCTGTTATTTTATTTAGGTGTCTGGTTTTATTAGAGGATGTCATCCTAATTTTGTGCAATAGAAGGGCAGGGGGGGTGGGGAAGCAGAGAGAGGTGAACAAGGCCAAAAGAACGTACACTAAAGAGGTAAACTCTGCAAATCTTGATAAATGCAACTCCACCAGTAAGTGACAATATAGGTGAAATATTTCTCTTTTAAACTTTTTCCATTAGTTTTTTGACAGGAGTATACTAGTTCAGCTTTAATGAGATTCTAGTGTAAAAACTTCAGGGCTAAATAAAAGAAACAAATCAAAAGGACCGGATGATTGCCATTTAATGTGAAAGAATGAAAGTGCAAACAATCATTGTATGACATCTAGCTGTGCTAGTCACTGCAGAATGACAGGTAGAACAATTCAAAGTTACTGATCTAAAGATGGAATAACAGCTCATATGTTTGAAGTGCTCAGAAGATGAAGAAATAAAACAGACTCTAAGATAAGACATGGTTAAGCCTTTTAAATTCCATGCCTTATTGTCAGTATCATTTGAACACTTTTGTACACATTTTTTTTCCCCTCAGAAACTATTTTATCGAAGGAATTACTTTTAAGAGCTGATTTTTATTATTATCCTCCAGGCTGTATGGTGTGCTTTGTTTTTCAACAAGACGAGAAAAAATGTACACAATGAAAAGAATATTACCAGTTTACTAAAGAACAAATATTCTATATATTCAGAAGTATGTATTTTGAGTATATATTGTTATGCTGTGCATGTTAAGTAAGTTCAACAAATCATGTGCTAATTTGCTCTACAGGTAGCCTCACTTTTTTAACATGCAACATAACAAATTGGTTACGAATTTCTGTTTATATTTTTCTTGTCTATTCTTTTCTTGATATTATTTTAAGGCTCTAAGGAAAATCACCTATTCTTTCTTTCAGCAAGCCTTTTTATCAGTGAAATAACCTATTCTAGTTACTGCTGGAAACAATAATCTGTAATTGCTGCTTTCAGTCCTAATTTGGCTTGTCTCTAGTTTTTCATCTCAATCTAATCTAAACCTATTTGAGCAAATAAAATGATATTTACCTCATCCTCTGTTACAAGCTTTCAAGATTACAGGCTTCAGGAAAAATCAATACAAAATACCAGCTTAGCAGCAGGTTTGTGCTCAGAAAGAATGCTAACTTTTCATTCCTGCATTTTCTGACTCTCTACTCCCCTGGAGTGAAAGCAAACCTTAGACTATAAGGACTGAAGGGTAAAAAAAAAAAGGAAACACAAAAACCCCAGCCTTCAATGATGTGTTTGGTTCATGGTTAGTAGCCACTTTTGAACTTACAAGCCGAAGTGCAGTGCATGGTCAAGCTCCTAACCTTTAGCTTCTTCTTCCACACTACACATCTTACAGAGTTCACCAAAAGGAAGGATCTCGACCTCACGGATGATTTTTCAGACTCAAATGCCATCTTCATTTATTATTTATTTGCTCCAAGCAGTTGGGATTTGAGGTATCATCATACCTGACTGACTGATTTAAGGAAGTGGTCACCTCTCCGTGGGGGGATCTCATGAGAATAAAATCCTATTACTTTCCAAAAAGATTACTTCATTTGCTGCCTGGAATAAGCTTTTGATGAAAACATTTGAATTTTGAGTTTGTAAACAACCAGGAATTCTCAACAGTGGTACCTTTTTTTTATTGTTTTCTTTCTTTCTTTTCTTTTATTTCTTTTTCTTTTTTGCTTTTGCTTTTTCTTTTCCTTTTTTTTTGCTGAAAAGGACATCTGTCTGGTTTTTATTTTGATTTTGCTTTGTTATATTGTTGTTGGACATTTTAACCAAGAAACTGATCAATACAAAAATATGTATCTTTATGAGAATTATACTGCGCTTAAAGCCTTTTCAAATGATTAGTTCTGTCTCTTTGTAAAGAAAAAAGTTCTTCCTTTTAAAACTTACATTGGATTTCTCTTTCAGTGGTCTCTTTACAGGCTTCCTCTTCCCACCCCCACTTTGTGAATTGTCTCTAATTTGAAAAATTATGTATTATTTGGCCTCTTTTTAGCAGACGTATGCAAAAAGTTAACCATTATGTTTTTATTTTTCCCATGATAGTAGCAGTTACATTAATGCATTTAGGGGAAAAAATGTAAATAGGATATTAAGACCTATTTTATTCAACTAACTGTGGTTACTAAATTAGTACCCCAGCCACTCTAGACAGAGAAGTAATCAGTAAAGGATGATAAGGACCTTCAGAGTGCTTGAGTCTTAGGTGATTTGAAGCGCTCTTTGGAGAGACTTTTTATTTTATTTCGTATAGATGGCAGCCGAGGTAACCTCAGGTAAATAATCCTAAACTTATTTGGGATAAATCCTAAGTGATAATTTTGCTGCAAGCATCTTCTAAGACACAATACCCCTGTTCCACAGACCTTCTGTCATCCATACAGGATTCTCCAGGAACCCAGAGTGGGTGAAGTGTCTATTAGTTTCAAGTACAACCCTGACAGAAACAACCAAAGCTTAGGAAGAGCAGTTCCTACATGTAATTATTTTATTTTTGCAGAGTGATTTGTTAGGTGCAAGTATCTGAAAAATGATTGAACATTATTTCACTCCACTTGTGTCCAAGATTTTCCACTGTTTAGGTGAAGTCAAGGCTCTCTTGTATCTCTTTCTTTCCAGTCCTCCTTACCTGTGGTAATGATTTATCCTGTAGTCTCAGGTGATTATGTGCCTCCTTTTCAGAGAGAAAATGGGACAGCTTACACTGCTCAGAGCTGTTCCAAGATCTCCCCAGATTCTTTTATCACCTACATTCAGCTCACATTTTGAGCCTATATATTCTCAGTGAACACCAAAATAGGAGACATATGATTTTGAAAAAACAACCCCACTTGTATTTTATAGAAGTGTATAGTGGTCTCATTAAGCTTTGTGAAGCTTCAGCCTCATTTTTTAATCTGACATAAGAGTAATGTGATTAAATTGCCTGTGCATCTCTCAATCATGCCAATAACTTTGGGAGTCTTTCACCAATTCAAGAAAATTTGACACACAGGGAAAAATGCTTAGAATTCTAAATTCAAGCAGTAGGTGGATACTGCCTATCCCATCCATACACATAACTCTTTGGACAGAAATGAGGTATTGTGCCCTATTTAGCTCAGGGGCACAACTGGAACTTTCACTCCATTTTATCCCTGTGTAATTTCTGATTCTGTTTGGGGTTTTGAAGAGTCTCTTAGCAATTTAGGCAAGATTTACAAATTCATACTCAGCACATCTATATACAATTTTGACGAAAGCACTGAACAAGCTTCTCTGTTCTATTTCAAAAGCCTTTTTACATTTAGTTTTCATCACTTCTTCTGAAGCTATTTGCAGATAAAGCTAGCTAAAATAATACAATCATATAGCATAGTCACAGTTATATCAGCTGAAGGTGTTTATATACTGGCTGTAAACTCCTAAAAATTTACAAAATTTTTCCTAACTGCTACAGAAAGTATTTGACTGTGACCCAGTGAATAAAAACTTTACTCAACTCATTAGTAAAGTACTAAGGAAAGTGTACACTCACTGAAAATTATAAAATACTTATTTAAAAAACCTCCAAATATTTCTATGATATAGCAGAATGATTTTCTATGTTTATAATTTTAGGAAAAATCAAATGGAGGTGAGCAAAAATCAGCAGAGATTGGGGTTCATACTGACTGGTCACCTGGATTCTCTGTCAAGAAACAAGGGATATTTTCTTCAGGGAACTGCTGCTAGATCATAAAAACCATTTAAGCAGCTGGAAATGTAGACAGGATGACCCCTTAAGGTTATCTTCCAAAAGTATGGTGTCTGAGGATTTTGGAAGATTCCAGAAGATCTTATTTGTGTATTTAATACTTTTTTTTTAAAAATGGTAAAAGAAAAATCAATGTCACACTGAGTCACTGATGCAATGGACCAGTCTTCAGTTTCATTCCGTTTTGGAATATATTCAAATACTAGAAACATCACATCCTTATATATTCCTCTGTAAGATTTTATTCTAATATAATGACAGTGGTTTGGAGTGACATAGTGCAAACTTCTGTGATGTAATGTAACCAATGAAGAGAAACAGCTGCCTCCTGAGGACAATTCCAGAGCTCTGTATTGGGAGAGACATTTAAACGACATCTATTCACTCCACTATGCTACTCCAGTCCATTTATTGTAGCCAATTGTTGTTAGTAGTCTTGTATTTCACTGGAAATCTCTTCAGAATCCTGGTATATTTATACAGATTCTAATACAACAGAGCATTATCTTCTAAACCCTCAGTACCCCCAACACAGGAATCAACACAACTACCACTGTAAACGGTAACAATGGCACAAATAGGATTTATTGTATTTGTTAACAATGATAAGAATATTATTAGTAATGATAAGGATAACAAGTTCTCTCAATTCCAAGTCATGCATTTATGAGATAATCTTTTAAAAACTTGTCAGGGCTGCTTTTCTTTTTTTTAAGAAATAGTACTTTTAAAAGTGTTAAAAGTTGCATAATTGTAATGATATGACTTCCTCTGAAAAGTCTGCGTTAAAAGAAAACTGAAAATGCATAGACAAAGGAAGCAGGCTGATTCTTAAGGGCAGCTGCTCCTTCCTCTTCTGAGCAGGGTGACAAGAAAAGGTAAACAAGATAACAGCAGAAGTCACACCTGCACATCTGCTGAGAAACCTTTTTCTTCCAGAAGGCAGTCAAAACCTAAAATTCTCCAGCAGATGCCGAGAATCAAAACATGGCACCTTCAGACTTAAAAGAGTAAATCTCAGTGACCTGTGCCACTGAAGTGATATTTAAGTACCTTTTGGTATCTCAGCATGAAGAGCTTTGTCTTAATTTTCTAATACTGTCAGATTCTATATCTATTGTAATCAAAGATCATTGGATATCTTCATGCAGTTTTTTCTCCTTGGAAGCCTGTTAGGTTTCTCAATTTTTGGCTGTAAATGCCTAAAATATCTGTTCTAAAGCCAATTAAAAAAATAGATATTTGTTTCTGATCCTACTTCTAGTAATCTAAATGTAGATTTTCCAGGATAAGAATTTGGATATAAGTCTCACTGCCTTTAGGTGTTGAACCTAACTGATTGTTTAACCTCTCTGAACCTTAAAATGCACAGGATGCCATCACAGACCCCTTTTTTAAAAATGAGAGTGTTGCAGTATTCCCACCACTGTTCACTAGCAAACGCTCTTCCTTTGTGATTTAGCACAAGGATCTAAGCTGCACTTTGTTGTTCACCCTGCACTTCCAGTTGGGCAATTGCACCCAGCTAAGCACAGTGTGGGTTTGTACCTAACATTAATTAAGTGTAACAGATAACTTATAATGTGTGGCCTCTCAGTTCTGAAAAGATAAATTACATCAAAAGAAAAAAAAAAAGACATGAATGTCTTGAAGCTAAACACTATTCATCCATGTGACCAGGAAATACTGAAGAAGTAAAGAAGATTTTGGATCCTACACAGTGCAGGACTACTTTGCTCACATGTTCAAATATTGATAGTCTAGAGGAGAACATGCAAAGAGTCTTCCTGAAAAATAACTGTGCCAGACAAGATAATGGCTTCCACTTTGCTTTTGTCAGCTCTAAAAGATTATTTTAATTGAAGTAACACATTTTCTTTTGAATTTCCTAGGAACGGCAGCCGGTTGATTCATTTGTTTGGGATATTAGATGTAGGTTTTGTGCCTTTCCGTATTTTGAAAAAGTAAACTTCCTGAAACATCACTAAGGAAAGAAAATTAAAGAAAAAAAAAAAAGGAAATTGATGCAGAATGGGTAACACTGAATGAAAATCAGATATTTGGATATTTTTCGTGTTAGTTCTCCATTCAGATACTCCTTTTGTTTTTTTCTGAAGTTTGGAATAGTTTCCAATAGTTGGGTTTTTTTTTCTGATTCTCTTATTCTTTCATATTTCTGCTGCTGCTGGGGATTCAGTCTCACCTGGAGGAAGCAGGCATTGAGGTCAAGTTACAGCTTAAAAAAATGTTCAACCTCTGTTTTGGGGACAAACAGAAAAAAGACCAAATAGTCCAAACAAATATAGAAACTCATAAAGAATGATTTATTAATAAAATGAATCCCTCCAATTCAGAAATGAGAAATTAATATTAGTAGGAAGAATATGCTTCTTCTTTAAAGGCAATTTAGATTTCCTTAAAGTCAAGATTGTAGACAACATTAACCATTTATTTCGTACATAGTGGAATTTGGATCGAAATGAAATTCAGAATGCTATGCAGCTTTAAGAATCTCAGAGTATACATCCTTTTTTTATTCTATATTCTTAGTTTGCATTTCTTGTACTTGTCAGTGGATTTTGCCAGACATGTTTTCTGTACTTAGTGAATAAAGTGTAAATTTTAAAAGCTTTTTTTTTGTAATTTACAGAAGCAATTTCTTTTCAAATTAATAGATACAGCAGAACATTTTGAGTTTAAGAAAATGAATTGTACAATATAATGAAAGATTTTTCAAGAGCTAAGACAACATAATTTAAAATAGTCAGCTTAAGATTCAGAAATATAATTTTGCTTTTGTTGCGGTTGAAAAATGAAGGTTTCTTTTATATACTGTATATCCCAAGATGATTTCAAAGCACTTTTACTTAGAAAAGCTAGCTGCTATTACATATGAATTTTCAAAGCTTGCCAAGGCTTTGGAAGGAATGATGAAAATTACTATTGCACGACCTTCAGGTTTTCTTTGTTTCATAAAAGGCTAAGATAGCATTTTTGTCATTTTTCTTTCAGCTCAGGTCTTTCATCATAAATATCAAAGCACGCAATTATGCCTGCTCATATCCTACCGTATTCTGCCTGTTTTCTATCCATAGTGATGGTGTTCTCTTTTAGGATACCTTTTTCTTTTGTTTTTCACAAATCTGAAAGAAGTCCCATGTTTTTGTCGAGTGCCATAAATTCTTCATGAAATGCATGTTGCACTGATTAAAAAGAAGATTTGATTAAAATAGCTTTTATTCTTTTGTTCTAAGGAAAATCCTAAAGTAATGTTCAACTGTCAATCCTACCAGGATCATAGAAGACTGATTTGGCCTATAGGTGGAATTTTTAAATAGTGCTCATTGTAAAAAATGGAACAATCTTCTATTAAAATCTCTAGGCTTATGCTAAATTATTCCTATTGTTCCTTTTCATTTCTCAGGTATAAATTGTTGTTCTGTCTGGTTTTGTGGTTTCATGTGGTCAGATTATCAAAGGCATAGAAGACTCACAGCTGCTGTTGCCTAAATTAAGTCATAGTTGCAATATATATCTCAAAATTAGGATACTGCTATGTCTCAAGTACTTCGTCCAATTTATAAGGCATATTGGAATTACACAGGTGTTTAATCTGGTTGAAATATTCATGTCTCATTTCCTTTTGAAATGTTTCTTTTAATTTGCACTGGGTTTTTCCAGCTAGTACCTTAAACACTAATAATAACTTATAAAGTGAAAATAATAAATTCCATTAACTGTTTGAAGAAAAAAATTCTTTCTTGAAAAACAGAACAGCAAACCTTTGCTAATACTTGCAGGAACACACCTCCCCATTTTTGTTTATTATGCTCAGATTTTTATCAAATTTACAATGACACAAGGAATACATTGTTTTCATCAATTTGAACTATGCTGTCACATGAATGTGAACTTACTGGCTATGTCTTAAGTTAAATGTCAAGGGATATACATTTTCCGCATAGAATAAAATTGATTTCGAGTTTCCTTTAATGGTGGTGGAGCAAAAAACCACCTCTGTATTTTTAAAACAAGTAGAAATGCCCCAGAATGTGTTAATAAAAATGTGTATGCCTAAACAGTAAAAGTGTTACTCGTAGTACCTAACATAAATATTTCTAACAACAATAATTTTAACTAACAAAACCTTATGGTTTAGTAAGGTCTGCTGATATAAAATGATAATAAAATTATTAACATTTTTTTCAAAAAAGCTTAATCAATTTCACTAAAAGAACATCTAGGCATTTTGCAATCCTCTTAAAAAAAAAGGGAAGAGGCAAAAGGGAAAGGCTTTCTGAAGGTTTTTTTTTTTGCAGGTGGCTTTTGAAAAGTCCCTTCTCAGCATATAAATACTCCCAGCAGAAACCTCATCATAGTGGCTATATGTATCAATACTGCAGAAGAAAGGAAGATAACACTCACCATAAGAGAGTTCATTAATTCTTAAGACTTCTAAAATATTAATAGGACTTTCAAACAACTTTGATTGCCTATGCAGTGTCCATTCAATTCATTGTGAAGTTGAGATGATAGGTGGAAAGTCTTACGTTTCTGTATGTATCCTGCTTCCTAAACCAGAATCTGTACTTGTTTGTTTTCCCACACTGAATTATAAGTATGCTCAGAAATTACTTACACTAAAAAAAGACAACAACATGATAAAGTGTCAGGGAGTCATAAACAATGCAGCTGCTTGAGAAAATTTTTAATCTCTCTAGCAATTCATGAAGGAATTTGGCCTCTGCCTATCTGAAAACCATCTGAAGCAACTTGGTCTTTACAGTGTGTCTATCAGCCAAAAAATGCATTTCAAATGTTAAACATCACTAGTAAGGGGATTTTATACTGAAAAACACTTTAAAATACATCTTGTTCTTGATCCACAATACTTGGATGCCAGAATACTTTAGAGTCTAGCCACAAAGCAAGTAATACTAAATTTATTTTTTAATTGAAAGAAACTCCTTAATCCACTTTAGCATTCCTTATGGTTACTATAGGTTAGTAACTACACAGTTATTTTTTGCAGATTATAAATCTATCTCCCTATAAGCCTATCATAGTTCACGCTGAAATAATAGCTTCAGCTAATAAAATTTTGGGTTTGCCTTTGTTATGAAAACCATAAAAATTAATTTAAAAGTATGCAAAGTATTAGGAAGATATTCTAAAGTATTCCCTTTTGCCAGAGGCAGATACTATTAGAGACTGAAGCAGTTGTGATATTTATGATCAAGACTGAAGAGGCCAGAGCTTTATTAATAAAATTAAGGCAGTATTACCAATTGCACATGTGTAAAGTGTGGGTTCCAATCCAGAACCCGGCAAAATATTTCAAAGTTAGGAGTGGAAGCTTTACTATTGCCTTCCGTATAGGCAAACAATTAAAATTGGAATTAAAAGATGAACTGAAACATGGTGTAGTGTAAAACAAAGAATTAAGCAACAGAGGATAACATACATAATATCCATTATGAATTACAATGATTGCGGGAACATCATGGCAGCAAAAGAACAACTTATGCTGTGTAGTTGACAAAAATCAGGAAAAGAAGAGAGTCTTCTTCCCATAAAATATATGTCAAGGAAAGGTGTCAGTGAAGGGGGTTCTGATAATGAAAATCTGTATATTTAAACATTAGTACACTAAAATAAATGTATGTAAGTTGTACTGCATTACTGACCTTAAAGTTAAGAAAAAAATATTGAATGTTTGGCAAAAAAAGAAGATCAAAGATGTTACTAATTTGCTATTATGGTTAATCACAATTTCTGATAATTAAATAGTAAGAATAATCTGATTCTCTTAAACCAGTGCAGTGCCTTAACACGCCGGGTTTAAAGATATGTGTCCTTTCTAGGATTATGAATTCTAAAAGCATGCAGGACAACTAAATTGGAAGTGATAATATTTTTGAATTGTTTGAAAACATTGGGGCCACTAAATAGAAGTGACCACAATATAAATTATTTCAAAATTGTAGGAATAGGACTCAAACAAAAAAACAAGTACTGTGACATCAAATTAGAGAAAGGATTTTTCATTGTGTTTTGTTGTTTCTTTTAATAGAATAACTAGTCAAAGTGACCCTAATATTAAACATGGCAAAAATTAAATTGTGACTCAGGATAGACATATGTTAACTGTGTTAGAATTATGGAGACCATAACTTACTACAGCAGAAAATGTAAGACAAAAGTCAGTATCTGTAAATGGCAAAATCTGCAAGTTTATTTGAGTCAAACTGCTAAATCCTATCTTTCCATGTAGAAAGAATCATAAATTCTGTCAGAAAAACATTTAAAATAGAAATAAGAAGAAAAAAAAAATCACACATCCAGAGACTAAAAAGCAAATAAGATATTGCTTAAGTATGAAAGAAACAGGAGATATGTGTGGAAATGTGTGGTTCTTCAGGACTCCCAGGGGCTCATGGGACAGACTGTGAATGATAAGGATGGAGTGATAAAGCAGTTTATTTCTTCCTGACAGCATTCATCTTAGGTCATACAATATCTTCAAGAGGAGATCTTTTCCCAGTGTTAATCCTACTGTACCATTATTTTCAGATGTCTCGGTTTATGGGTAACACCAATCTAAATGGTACATTCAATACGCTTAAGGGAGAATGCCATTGAGGTACCTTGACAGGCTTCAGAAGTGGGCCCAGGTGAACCTCATGAAGTTCAGCAAAGCCAGGTGCAAGGTCTTTCACCTGGATTCAGACAATCCGAATTACCAGGAAAAACTGAGGGATGAATGAATTGAGTGCAGCCCTGCAGAGAAGGATTTGGGAATAATGGTAGGTGAAAAGTTTGGCATCAGCCAGCAGTATGCACTTGCAGCCCAGAAAGTCAACCATTTCCTCAGCTGCATAAAGAGAAGAGCGGCCAGCAGGCTGAGGGAGGTGACTCTCCTCCTCCACTCTTATGAGACCCCAGCTGAAATATTGCATCCAGCTCTAGTCCTCCCAATGCAAATAAAGACTCTCATAGAGCAATCCAGAGGAGGGCCACAAAAAAGATCAGAGTGCTGGAACACCACTCCTGTGAAGAAAGGCTGAGTTGAGGTTGTTTAGCCTGCAGAAGAGAGGGCTTTATGGAGACCCTATTGTGGTTTTTTTACCAAAAATCAATAAATAAACTAGGGTCAGTGCCCAGAAGATAAATAGCTAGAAGAAGAAAGTTAAGCTAGGAGTTCAACAGAGAAAATAAATTGCCTAACAAAACACCCATCAGGCCAAACAAGTCTCAGTCCTTGACTAACTGATTTTTTTAATCAGTGGCACCTGAGGATGAAAGAGGACTGGAATAGGGATAGTATGAGTTTTACATGGGTCACCAAAAGTAATGTGTTTACCTCCAAGTACAATATAGTTTGTGATAGTGTATTAAGGCAACATACCTATATTCAAATGCAAAAATCAGTGAATGTGAAGCATCTGGAAGAAGTCTGACGAAGAAAAATCAAAAGTGTTAGTACAGTTTGGTGTGGAATTTAGGTACTCTTAGATTTTCAATGAGGCCATTCATATATCTTTTATAAAATGGTGCATAAGGAAGCCTGAATCCAGAGCACTAATTCTGATATCCGACAGAACATTAATCAAGAGACTTTAAGTACAGGAAAGTAAAGACAACAAACAGAGAAAAAATATGAAGTGTTATAAATCATCGTATGGTGGTCCAGCTATTAATTTTAGGAAATTTACCAGTAACTAAATGATTGGAATTATCTTCAGTACAGTAAGATGCTTCCAGAAGTCTGGAGCCCCTTAGATCTGTGCACTGGGCAATTGTTGCTATGCTACATATTTCAGTGCATTTCTGTAGGACACTGGAAAGCTCTTCTGGGACTCTTCCAGTGAACTGCCCAATCCTACCTGGGGGCAGGGTCTCCAGGATCACTTTGAAAAAACAATCTTTCTCAGTGTATACATATATATCTATGTACTGGGTTCAGGGAGCAAAGAGAAATTACCTTAAGACTTGTGACAAAGAATAGCCTGGTTAGTTAGCAGAAATCTGTAATTACCAGAAGAAAGAATGTTCTAGACCCTTATATCTGGCTTTTCTTCAGCCTTGGGCAGAATAGATCAAGCAACAAGACGCACTAAAGGTTGCAGAAGTTAAACCTCTCACTTGTAAAGCTAGTTAATTATGACATGTATGTTTGTTTTTCCAGCACATTCAGTAAGAGGAGAGAAGGAAGGGATACACATTAGTAGGAGTCATGTGTAAAGGCTGTAAAGGTTATTTTTGCTTGATTTTCAATTTCTAGTTAGTTAAGATTCTTTGGATCTTTCTGTATTGAATACTACTAGAAACTCGTCCTAAATATATTTAGCTTTTCTTGAGCTAATCCCTTGGCAACTCATTTGTAACTATCCATTAAATTAGCATAGCACCTATTACTCTTAAAATTATATGGCTTACTATCTTAGACAAACTAAAGCTTTAAGAACTGTTAGTTAGGAGTTACAGGACTTAATTAAGCAGGGTGAAGAAGAAAGTTCTTGAACATCATCTTGTGTTGTAACATGTATATCTACAAAGACTAGTGGTTAGTTTGTTAGGAATAGAAGAATATGTTGGTTTGAGAATCTATATATCAAACAAGAAGAAAAAAATTGAAGTTGACTTGCATGGGCTTTTTGAAGTATGAAGCAGAAAAAAACTTTACTCATGTCCTGTAATTCAGGTAGTGTTCCATAAAACAAACAATCTCCAAGACTTTCTGACAGGGCTATTTAGCAGGCTGCAACTTCAGTCTATAAATGTTTTCAGTGCACAGGTATTAAAAACATTTCTGAATATTAGGGTTTCTTCCATCCAATAGTGAGAGTCCACTAAAAAGGAAGAAGACTGGATAAAGCTGTGTTTTGACAAGAAGAAACATTTTCAAAATATTATTTCTTGAAGATGTGGCAAGTTTTTAACCTGTGTCAATGAATGAAGTATTATTGCATTTGTGATAGATAGACAGACAGATAGATAGATAGATAGATAGATAGATAGATGGATAGATAGATATTACAGGTGACTTTGGTATGTTCTCTCACTTCAGGAGAAAAATATCTATCTGATGAATCAATATAGATGTATGTAGATGTACCAGGCAAATGTTTTCTCACTCAAGTAACTTGATCAGAATAAAACTCTGTGGGCACTCAGAAATCTTATCTGTTAAGATAAAGTTATCTACTGATTTTCTGAATATACTGTTCACAATTTTATCCTCCAAATCGATTTTAGCTTTTAAAGTGAAAAATGTTATCAAAGTCAGAAAAATATCTTCTGATAATTTAAATGGAAAAATCTACATAAAAATCACTGAAACATCTGACAAACCACCTAAAACTAAATTCATAGATATTAAAGGTGTGATAGAGTGGCCTTTCATATTATGATCATGACTATGGAACAGATGTGTCTTTTTTTCATCTTTATTGCATCTTCAAGGTTGCAGTTCATTCACAGGAAATATAGAGTGGACGTGAGATCCAGTCTGTAGATATAACTATAACATGCAAAGATTAAGTTTTCCTGTAAGGTGATCTAAAAGAAAAATTGTTGTCCCTTACTCTGTCTTGGTAACTGAAAGAGATAGGCTTAACACCACTAGGCTGCTTCAGAACAGAAGTAGATTCTACCTCTGACTAACTTCCTTAGGCATGGGCCCAGATTCATGGAAATTAGTGACACTTTTTCTACTGTGCTTGAGCTAATTAGAGAGAATTAGAATTGAGAGTCCTGGTTGCCTGGTTTCCTAAATAAGGTAAATGTGATAGAAAGGTAGGCAGGTAATAGGGTGAGGTTGATAGCCACGTAGTGCTAAAGGTCAGCTTTAGATTAATAAATACCTAGAAAGCAAGGAATTGCAGAAAAGGAATAATTTTGAAGAATTATTCCCTCCTTATGTCACTACTGATGTGGGTGCAGCACTCAAATAGTGCAAGGACAGCACAACCACAATCTCTGCGTTACATATTTTTCCCTTAAATTTTAGATCACAAAGTGCAATGGCATCAGTTAAGCATGATTACAAACAGTCCTTTGATGTATTACTGTACATTGGTTATATTAAACCATTTCTTGTTTCAATCAGAAGCAGAAGAGACCACTTAGTGCTGGATACAAATATAGTAGAGACAAAGAGATGGTAGAAACAGTGTGATCCTTTTAAGTTTTTATTTAATATATTTATGACCTATAGTTCTTTGGGCTTCAAAGTAATTCAAAGGGTAAAAAAATTTATAATTATACAAAAAATCTGAAATGACAATAATATCAGTATCTGTATGAAAGAGAACTTATGTAAACTGTGGTTTTTATTTTAGCATTTTTTTCTTCAGCTCCTTAAGTTACAAAAGATGTGGACGCCTCCTTACATCTATCCTTTAAGGTGATACAGTGTATTGATTTGACACATCTTGAGACCCAATAATCAAGTACATGTTTTTATGATTGGCTGATGTTGCCTTGTGTCTGGCTGCCTAAAGAATGTTAAGTTGACTGAGGTCATCTATAGCCTATAGATAATCTACACGACTAATAAAAATGCTAAATAGACTGTCAATCTGTTTTCCAATCATATCAAACTCCGTAATCCAATTTGTAATTTACAAGATGAAACTAATCTAAAAAAAAAAATAAAATATATGTGCTTACTAGAACGGAGTGATATATTACCCGTATATATCTAGCTGCATTTTAACATTTGAGCTTTCTATTGAAATGCTGCGATAATGAATATCATAGCCTGGTAAATTTTTAACAGATTTTTATGGACAGAACATTGTACTGGTGATCATTATCTGAAAAAAAAAAAGCTCCATCTGAGCCTCAGATATGTGGAATGCATTACTTTATAACCTTAAAAATCCATTTTGTGCTTTCTCATAAGGTATTTTCAGCTGCAGATTCAGATCTGAGGATGGTATCTGGCTGAAAACATACATTATAAAAATAATAGTAATATTTTGTACTTCATACAGTCAACTTCAAATGTTTTCTTTTGCTGATGTGGTAAAATGTATATTTCAGTTTAGTGGACTTAGAAATATAAAACATAGAAACTGTGACTGTAGAATACTGCATTTCAATTCCATGACAAAACTCTAAATTTAGTGGTCAATCCAAGACCACCCTTCCTCAAAATAGTAGGTGTTAGCAAAGACTCTATGGTCCAAAAGTTCCCACTGTTGAAGAGTATTATATTTTCTTTCCAAGTTGTACGTCTAAAGAAAAGCATATTTTAAGAAAGACTAAAAATTTCATCATTAGTCAGATAATTTCCTAACTTCAGCTAAGCTTGGTTTAAACTCACTCACATATGGCAGTATATTGCAGAGCCATTGATAAATTGTCAGTCTTGTTAGTTATGTGAATGCAGATTTTACAGCATAAGCCATTCTGCAAAAAGTTATTGTGACTTTCTGCTGGAGGCCCTTTAAATCAGATAAGCTCCCAGGCAGACATGGCCATTTCCCAATTTACAATTCATCAATATATGTTGAATTTATTTTCAGTTTGCTTCTTAGTGATCAAATTCCTGAAATAATGTAAATTTTTTTAGTTTAGAACAAGAAATATTGACACTGAATGTTTGTAATTATATCATTAATATGATGAAACAAACATTTAAACCTGTGAGAATCCTTTATTTAGCCTCTGTTTCCGGTTGTAAGGCTGGCTATTACAAAAACAGAATAAGGAGTTAAAAATTGTAAGGCCGAAAATTTGCCTTGGTTCCTGGTGACTTGTTGTTCAGAATGGGTAACTCAGAGTATTTTCCATACAGCCTAATCTCCCCATTTTCTTTTACATGGAAACCAGAGAGAAGGGGAAAGTTTACCGTGTTGAGTTCCCACATCTCATCCTAAAATAGGATGGAAAAAAGATCATCCAATCTAGGAGCTAAGAGGCACTCCCACACCTCAGCCAAGCTCTGCTGCCTAAGCCTAACTAAAAAGAAATAAGTAATATTTTGCTTACCAGAAGAATGTCAAGAATGAAGTTACAGGTACTGGTCTAAGAGAGGAATTTGCAATACTGTTCAACGTGCTCAACTCCCATATACAGTGAATGCAAAGAGCTTCATACTACATGATAAAATGTCAGGTATGCATGAGGAAGAATGCAAAATGAGACAGAAGAAAAAGGAAATTAACAGTAAAAATTTTGACATTTTTATTTGCTAAGTCTTTCTTCAAACAGCAAACCTCTAAATAAGTGAAGTTGTAAACTCTTTTAAGGTTAATTTTCAGTCTTTTGGTAAGATAGTCACAATTTATTTGCCTAAATATCTATATGTCTACTGCCATATAAGCCATTAAGATATCATGCCTGAATTCTACCCACCCTTCATTATGAAATAGAGCAGCATATTTTGCTATGTTTGCAGTCAGGTATGAGGGTCCCAGCTTATTTTCTACAGCTTAATTTCTTAATTACTCTTTGGTAGATCTTTTGGAAATAATGTAGATTTCCAGGGCCTTCCAGATAGCTGAATGGGAACATTCTGCTTTCAGATAAATTTCGATATCATTTGCAGGTATCTTGGCACAGTTATTGTTTCTTAAAAAAAAAGAAAAAACAAAAAAATTTGGACAGGTTTTTAAGAGTAATGAACTTGATTACAGTTTTGGTTACTTTCAAGGTAGGGGAATTTAAAAACCTCTCCAAATATAAAACAAAAGGAATTTTAAATGTCCATCACTGAAATACTGTGAAGGGAGAGGATTAACCTCCATTCTCAGCGATGGATTTTAAGGCAAGTAGATTTTGCATTATACTTCTTCTTTACGAAATAAAATTACCGAAACCTCCTTATGTAATACATAAATAGTGTTTTTCTTAACTTCTTCTGGATATTGTAGAATCCATGCTTTTTTAAGGCCTTTCAACTTTAGGAATTGTCAACCCTATGACCATTTTAGCTGTAGTTGAATTATTGCAGACATAATCCCCTTAACTAAGGATCATTTCAAGAGATTATTTTCTAGGTGAGATAGTTTAATTTGCAATTTAAAAAAAACCTAAACTGCAACTCTGGAAAAATTAAAAAATGCGATAAAATTTTACTTGGAAATGTCTTAGTTATAGCTAAAGTCTGCCTACTTCCTACAGTGCAGAATAAGTAAAAAAAAAAAAAAAAAAATCTACCTTCCTGTCTTCCTATTTGGCCAGTTAGAAACACCTGATTGTGATTTCAGCCACACAGAAAGATAAAGGCAATGCCTTCACCCTTTCAATAGGAGAATAATGGTGAAAAAAAACATGGCAGGTCCTAGGAGATTTTATATTCTTTCTTGTTTAAGGCAACCAATCAGGAATGTTGAAATACTTTCTGAAAAAGAAAGAGTGAAATCATTTTACTTAAATGTGAAGAATTTCACCTTGCTCTGGGTGTTACCTAATGTTGTGATCAACTCCCAGAGGCTATGTCTGAGGTGATTTTCAGTAATTTCAGTTAATTTCAGTTGGTTCTCAGTAGGTAGGAAAAAAAATATCGTGGCTTTTCCTCTTCCTGTCCCTCTGATTGGCAGAATTTCAACCCAAGTCTTTAAATCTGTGACTTTCATTTTTTCATGAGTGTGCCAGGAATAGTTTTTGGCATCTGGAATGTTAATAATAGTATTGTCAGTGACCAGGCATTGGATAGAATCAAAGAATTGGCACTGTATTTTGTAATTTTCACAGAAGCATTTGATTTGATTGACTCTAGAATGCTGATTAGAGAAGCTAATGCTATGATGCTCTTGAGGATAAGTCACTTAGCTCAGATTCATGACTGTTTAACAAGAAGAGCACACAGATTTGTTGTCCAGGGCAAGGAATCTGCCTTGGCTGAAATGGACTGTGATGTCCGCCAAGACTCAGTCTTCAGACCATGTTTATTGAATTTGTTTGTCAATGATTTATTCTTGATTGTATTAAAACCATTTTACAACTGTATAGATGATGCAATGTTACAATATGGTTCTAATTCATTGGCCATGGTAGAGAAGGATTCACATAATTTATGGAGTAAACTTTAAAAGGAAAGCATTTTCTAATGAACAAGAGAAATTCTAGCTATTAATATTTCCAGACAAACCCCAAACACTTCTCAGTCCTTACTCGGTAAAGAAAAAAGAGAAAGCCCTACACAGAAATACATACTTAAGTCATGACTTAAGGATTGGATCAACATTGTCTAGTTACTCTTGAGCAATTTTGTGTTGAAATGCTGTTAATTGGAAGCAGGTATCACTCTGAAAGGTAAGAAGTCCACAGAATATATTATACTTAAGCAATAGATGAAGCAAGAAACAAAAAATCTGCAATGTACTGTCAGAATAATGTTGTTTAAATTTAGAAGACAAACAGACTGTGATATTGATAAAAAGCTGTGTAGATTTGTTTTATATTAATGCTATGGATAGATAAAATCCAATTTGTCTTTTGGCAAATTTTCAGATTTGTAGCTTGACAGAATATAAGAACACATCACTGCAGCTTTTATGTGAATAAGTCAACTTACTTCCTTCTCAGTGAGTCTGGAGCTATGCAAATGTATTTTATGTTTGGAGAAGGCCCCTGGTTATATGAAAACAATGTTGTTGTTTCTTTTAGATTTTAATTTAATATTCTGAGCCTTGGAGGGAGAAATCATCATAGACTCATTTACCCTACAGTCAGTGTGACAATATGGGAGGATACATTTAATGCCTTGGCAGTAAGCATTTTGAACAGGCATCCAAAAGTGATAAGAACTGAAATAATCTTTGGAAAAATTCAGCTGCATCTTAATTGAATATTTAAAATCTTTCTCAAGGTATAACTGAGAATAAATTATGTAATGATGTGGTAGAAATGACTTGATTTTATACTTCCTTCTGCTTAATACTACCACATATGCTTGGATAGGAGTAGGGCAAGTTTCTTGCTGTGAAAGTCATTTGAGATGCAATACAAAGCATTGTACATTAATGAGATTTTATTATCTCCTGTTCTGATATTCTTATGAATAAAAATATAAAGGTATTTTTATATATCTTTAAAGCAGGTGCTGGTTTAGACCTTCATTTCATTTTGGCATCTTCTGTTGTATATAAAATTTTTAATCCTTTATATTTTCATATGGATATTTTAAAAATCAAAGAATTTTTATATGCAGTGAATAGATCATATATGAGTGTATGTGATACAACACATTCCCTCTTCAAGGCAGAAATATTTAGATGCCTCTCCTGTCTCTTGCTTTTATGTTTCAGGTTTTGGTTTGGGAGATTTTTATATTTTTTGACTTGTGGAGAGATCCCACTGGATAAATATCTATGCCATGAAAATCTGGTTGTGCTTTGCTTCATATTTTAAAAAGCAAACAGAATATCCTAAGTCTTGGATGCATGCATTACTGACATCTAAGCCCTCTGTAAGTACTCCAAAAGTTGGAATATGCTAACACCAGAAAAGGATGCAAAATGCATTTATTTTGAAAAATAGTGCTCATTCCATTTATCTGTAGACACAATTATCTCATCAAACTTCAGCCTCGGTAAGAACAAACAAAAGAGGTTTAGCTCCAAATTTCAGTGACACTTTGATACCTGCCATCAAATAATATAATTATAAATGAAAATATGTCTCCATGTACACATAAAGCTAAGAGATGCATAATTTTTTCATAACTCCAAGTGTATTGCAGTCAAGGCTTAGCTCAGAGGGTCTCTCTCATGGGTGTTTATCAGGGTCACTCTGTTTGCTCTGCCTTCCATCCTGTCTTCACTTTACTTTTAAATATATTGTCTTCTTCTTCTACCGTAATTGAGCAAAATTCAGAAAATACGAATTCTGCTCACTAGAATACCTCATGCAAGACAAGGAACTGCCATAGTAGAAGAACTCTTCTGCCACTGTATGCTAAAATAGATGAATCTTACCTAGGGAGAATATTGCTGGCATTGATCTTTGCATGTAACTAGCCTGTAGTCCTATGTACATAAAAAGGTCATTTGTCTTTATAATAAAATAAAATAAAATAAAATTTAAAAAAAAAAAAAAAAAAAAAAGGGGTCTAGGCTGATTTCAAAGTCAGGAGTCTGAGAAAAGTGAGTTCTTGCAGTGCTGATGCTGACTAGTGAAGAAGGAAAATCCTGGTGGTCAAGAAATTTCCTGAATTTAAGACTCAGCTGCATGGAGCTGACTATCCACGTTGGCCTCAGGGGCAGAGACAGGGGTGTCCTTCATTATCTTTTGCCTGACAGTTTAGTTACCTTAGTCAAGCTACAAATATGCAGACTGAACATGACAAGGGTCACTTTGAACTGAGTTACTCCTTTTTAATTGCCAGCTGTATTGAAAATTCCTTTGGAGCTCAAAATTAGGGTTTCTTAGAAATACAGGTTTGCAAAACTCTGCTCTTAAACAATTGTATATTTAGATTTTCAGATTCTATCGAAGACTTAATGACAATTTAAAGTTTCTAATTTGAAACCAGTAACATCGAATAAAAGTGTCCAAATTTGTTTTGATAATATTACCTTCTGTGATACCTTATCCTCCTATAGCATGGTGAAAAAGGAATCAGCCATGTGTTTGCTACTTTCTAAAACTTTCTTTTTATCTATAGATGATATGGTTTCCTTCAAATTCTTTAAATACTTGTTGACATACTTGTTATCTTTGCCAGTTACTTTGAAGATCTTTTGAAAATATTGATCTTTGAGTGAAAATGAAGATAAAGGTACAGAGTGTTTAACCATTCCATGATTTGGAAACTATCCCTACTGAAGGTAAGCATGAAAAGAAAATCTCCCTCTTAAAAAAGCATATTTTTTCCTTATGAATTCACATGTCAAAGCCCTCTTGAACATTTAATTTCTGTTTATGGTCAGCTAGGTTTTTGCATCTGCAGGAGATCAGGTTCTTGAAACTGGGGTTTTGAGAGGATTTTCACCACAAGTGAAAATGCTGTGAGCACATCAGTTAGAGATCTATTTCAACACCTCTCAGGCAAACTAATTTTTCTGTTGAGTTTATACCTTAATTTACATTTTTTGCAATGAATCACTGGGATAACCCTAACATTTGCATGCCATGACTTTTGAATCTTTAAAATAGAAGCCTTCATGTTGAATTGACAAATGGTTTGTATTAATATAAAATTAGATTTAGGAAAATCATTTAATCTATAAATGACATCTGGTATTTACAGCTTTAGAGTCTGATGAAGATAGATGCACTAACCTCCATGTTTATAATATTTTGTAAATTTGCAAATGCATATTTAAATTGATTGTATCCCTCTCCAATCCTTCAAATGTCACTGGCCCTCTAAGGACCTAGTTCAAAGCTCACTTTCATTAATGGAAAGACTTACAGTCTAAATGTATACCCTAAAATTAAACAGAGACTAGGAAAATTCCCTAGCTCTGGAATACTACTCTTTCTACTGTTCAAGTATTAGTGTGTTCCTCAGAATGACTTGGGCCTGTGCCAGCGGGTCTTTGGGTGCCATATTCCTGGCAGCTCAGGAGTGAGCATGAGTGAGCGAAAACCTTGAACAGATAGAGTGCAGCCACCATGTTCTGGAGGGTGCAAGGGTTAAGAAGTAAAGGTGTGGGACTGTGTCAATTGACCTTCATATCTCTCTCTGAGTACTCACAATGTCTAAACCAGCAAGTTTGGGAGTGCTGGCTTTTGCTGTGTTCTCACAGCCTTGCACTGTATTGACTTCCTTGCATAAGGCTATGCTTGAAAAGAATGGGTCAGAAGCTCATTTTGATTATAAGAAATTCTTCATCAGAATGTCCCTTCCAGTCCAAATAAGTGTAGAATTCCTAGTTAAGAAAGTACACAATTCCACTAACACATCCAAGAACAATAACTGGAGAGATGAGAGTAAGGCCCTGGCTTAAAGGAATCAACAGCTGGGGAACTCGTAGCCTCCAGCCCACTGGAGTCTTCTTCTGTGACTTAACATGATGGCATTTGGGACCTCCGTGTGAGGCTGAGGACCAGTACCAATGTGCTGTTGTACTCTGAGATAATGAGATCAGACCTTTTACATTTGAAGTGGTACTTTTGAAAACCTAGGAGACTGGGGTCCACATCCCTTTGGCTTGGAAAAACAATATATTTGAAGACAAATATTAAAAATCCCCCAAAACTCTGGACTTAACTCCACTTCTTTGTATTGTATTTCTTTTTCTGATTCAACTAGCATCTTAAATGTTTTTGATTTTGACTTATTCAGAAAATTGCCTTGATATTTAAAGGACTTTTTAAGCAATAGGAAATATAATGGTCATATAGGAGCTCTTTTTACACATATGATTGTGTATAAAAACTCCAGCAAAGAAAATTGTATATTCTGCAATAAAGTTACATGTATTAATTCTTTCTAGTGTATCAGTATTTGTTTCTTCTCTTGATGTTAAATATGTCTATTTGGAGAAGCAAAGAACTATTCATGAGGTTCTTTACAATAATACAATTTACTTTAATGGCAGCATTTAATCTATGCAAGTTTAGACAGAATTTGGGCCTTTAAGATTGTTTTACATGAATGTAGAACGCAATTATTTATCATCTTTTCCTTCCTATCCATATTTTGTTCAGGAACATACAAAGCATTTACAGTCTTAAACCTATGTTGGTCTACAACAGACTGTACTTCTATTACACAAATTTTCTAAAAGAAGTTAGTGACAAATATGTGGGCTGCAAGTTCTGAATAAACTATAGTTGTGACTGAAAGCAGATACTCCTGAGGCATTTGTTTGTGCGCCTCTTACACAATGTGTAGTCTCACATAGCAATAAGAATTTTGTTTGGCTGTATTTTGGCAAAAAAATGTTGCGTGTTTAATGGAACTTTGCCAGAATGAGAAATAGGGTCAACGTCTAAGAGTCAATAGAGTCCCTGCTAGAATGGGAAAGGATGCATCATTCCTTCAGTTGTGCTCCTGATTCCAGTGGCCAGCATGCTTCCACAGGTATTCCTCAAGTGCCAAGAATTGTCTTCAACGCTCCAAAATGACAGTGTCTGGGAGAATGAGTTCCTTGCTAATCTGCAAAGCCAGAAAGAGTGTGCACTAGGGAAAGGAAGCACGTGTTTTATCTTGCCTGAAATGCCATTGCTCTGTGCAGTTCTCCAGTGCTTTTGTAAGGTTTGTGGATAATTTTGGCCTCTGAAATCATGATGTCTCCAGACACTGCTGCTTCTCAGCTCCTTTGCCAAGACAAAATAACTCAAAAGAATATTAATGCTAAGACTGGGAATATTCATGGAGCGCCTTCAGGTTGGTCAAACTATTTTCCCAGTAGTCTAAACTCTACTTCTTTTATCTCTGTTGAGGAAACCTAGGGAAAATTCATTTTCTAACTTGAGCAAAATCTAAGTTTTAACACCCATAGTAAAATAAGGACAAGTTTTGCCTATGCAAGTGAATAATCTCGGTAAAGCATATAGGAAATGCTATAGGCATTAAATTTTCCCTTTTCTTCATTTTAGTTCCCGTATTTGTGTCTTCGTTCAATGGTTCTATTCCATTTCTGATTTTGTTTCTCATCTCAGTTTTCTCAGTATTTTATTTAAAAGCTTATTTTCTCTTTTTCTTATCTCATCTTGTCCTGTTGAGAATCTGGAGCCCATCCTGGCTCTTTTGGACTTGCACTCACAAAGCTTTGAAACTGGTTGAAAACGGACTAAAAAAATCATCTGTTCCTGGCTAAAATGTGACTGTTAATTTCGTATGCATTAAAATGGATACTGTTTACAGCTGTTTATATCTGGACATTGTGTGATATGACCTTTTGGCTTTGCTTTCCTGCTACCTCTGACCTTGCCTATACAAAGCCTGCTTCACCACGTCATCTGATGTGAGCAAAAATGAAGTTCCTTGTGTAGCAGAATACCAGTTTCATGCAGCATGGATGAGAATGCTCTTGTCTCATTTAAATAATACCTCTTAATAAGATGTTCTCTGAGGAAGCAAGGGGAAAATAAAGTTGTGTCTGTAGATTATTGGCCAAAGACTGTTTTCTGTATGATATATATAAATTGTAAGGAAATGCAATCTATTTGGAGTACTTTTGTCATGGTAAACAGGTCTTAAGTTTTCTACACAATTTTCAAATTTCAAAAAAATTTCGGTAGCAACCTAGAGGTACAAAATGTTTTCATACCACTACCGATAAAAGGAGTTTTACAAAGGAAAAGAGAAGAGTTCTCAACAAACTGAAAAGAGACCTGAAATCATTATTGTAAATATCACTAATAATCAATTAATGATATCTGAAATAAATGTGCATAAAAGAAAGCAATACAGAAATGAAATAAAATACAGCTAATACACCCAAAATTGTAAAATTATTTTAAGAAGAGCCTTTCTCATTACAGCTGAATGTGATTTTCCAGATAAAGGCATTGTAATATGACCCTGTGTGCTGTTCTGTGTGTACAATAAAGCAAGCAAAATTAATCCCTTCCCCTGACGACCTCTAGAAATGAAAACCCATTTTAGTAATAATATTTGTACTTAGGCCTTGATGTTTTTGTGCTGAATCTGTATGCCATGAAATGATTGTATACAGTGGCTGATGAGGACACGTGTACAGATAAATACATAAATAATCCTCTTTATATAGGTGCAAGGTGACTTTTTAGATCTGGTATGGAAACTAGTTGAAGCCTAATAAAACTGGTAATCATTTTCTTTACTGCTTAGGCCTGAATCTTATTACGTTGAAAGGTCTATTAGGAATGTTTCCCTTTTTAACATGGAACGTATGTAACTGGATATTGTGCACAATTTTCCTGTTTTTAAAACTTGAATTAAGCACTGAAATTTCTGCCTAAGTTACTGGTTTTGGTATTTGCCAAAGTATATATGGTATCAAATACTATAATACATCTTTGTTACCAGTCTGCGGTTCAGTTAGCAAACTCCACTTAAAGGGTAAAAGATCTTTTAAAAAACAACATTATTTAGCTTGGAACAGGAATCAATACTCCATATGATATGGTAATGAAACACAGACTTTGCAACATATTGATGGACAGTGAGAAAGTGTGTGTGGTGAGAGGAGTGGGTGTATTTGTGTGCATGTTGGAGGGACCACAATAGTATTAATAGCCTGTAAGGGAGGTTTCTGACATTTGGTAAACACATGAGCGCGGCACAGAGCACAATAGGAGCTACAGTCCAGAAACAATGATACGTACATTACTCTGGAACGCCATTAAGCACATGTAAGCTTTCTTCTGTCAGCATTTGTATTTTCACAGGATGTAGTAGCAAAGCATTGGCTTTGTGGAAAAGGGAGGTCTAAAAAGACATCCACATATTGTTTTACTATTTTGCTTTACTTTTAATGTTTGTGTATCTTTCTGATGTGGGCCGTACATTCAAGGCAGTTCAGTTTTGCACAGTCTGGCTTTCTATTTGTCTGAGTGGTAATAAATTCCCATTGATCAGGGCTTAGTGGAAATTAGAACACCCTCCATGTGCCTCAGCCAGGGAGGCTGTTCCCAGCAGACCTCACTCACATTAAAAGCCCACTGGAATGTTTCAGGATGGTTGGTGTTGCTGCATATTACTTCACAATGTCAATACCAGAAGGCCTATTGATTTGGATGGCTTTCTTTAACTAAAAGAAATTTTTTAGTATTTGAAAATAGTAAAAATGGCCACCAGAGCAAAAATAACACTATTTTCTCTCTCTTTCTTAGGCTGTCCATCAGCTTGGGAAAGCCTTGAATTATTGTACACTGTAATTATTTTTCAAAACCATTTACTATGTGTTGTCATTTCAATATATTTATTGTAAAGACTTATAATTGTATACTTCATCTAAAGAATAAAACTTGAATTTATTAATTGTGCTTTATTTTAGATTAAGATCGGGGATTTCTTTTAAGCAGTGTGTATATGTCTTTTAAAGAAGGTGACCTGAGAAAGATATCAATAAATGCAAGACTTATCAGTCTTTCAGACCTGTACTACTCAGTGTTGGTCAAGCAGCAGTGGCAAAGAAGATATGGAGAGGTCTCTCTCTAACGCTGATTTCCAAATGAATGTAAGCAGACTGCTAAAAAGTGAAAGAGAGAGAGGACATATGAAAGCAAAAAGGACAGCGATGAATTGGAAGGCAGTATATGCTATGCTAGTATCTACACACATGAATCTCTTCATAATTATTAAATACCTGAGTCAGTTGCTTAAATCCATATTCTAAGGAACTAGAAGATTCATCTGTACGACATTAAAATTGCCAGTAAAGAGTGTGTGATTTGGTTTCAGAGGTGGTTTCTTTTTTCTAAAGGTGTTAGGAAGGCTGAAACTCAGCCACGTATCTACGTGTGTCATATATCAGGAAGAATCTGTTTTCTCTACATCAGTAGTTTATAATCTAGTAATATTTCCAACATTTTCACCCAGATTGCTTCCCCCTGCCTTCTTTTGGGTTCCATTTTCCTTTGCCTGATCCTTCAGGATCCTTCCTGATATTTCCTTGTCCTTGCATGTATGACTTACTGTCAGTGGTTGTTGAAGCCTGTTGAAGGGATAAAGCTCCTTGGGATGGCTGAGAATATGTGACTGCTTTTGTCTGGGCATTCCTCTTCAGCATCCTTCTGGAGCTCTACCACACTCTTTTGAAATCCTAGTACTATATGAAAATATCACAACTTTCTCATCTAGCTCAAAATGTGGGGTTTTTTTTCAAGAACAGCATCAGTCATGCACAGCCAGCTAAATGAACACTTGTATTCAAATAACTTACTGATTATGCAAAACAACTCTGCCTGTTACGATACACATTCAGCGCAGAAAATTGCTCTGTTATTTGGACTGCTTTTCCCGTCACAATGAAACATACATCTGCTTACAGCTAAAAGTCCAAGGGCCTGATTTAGTAAAAATTAGTGATCCATCAGATTGATGGGCAATCTGCACTCTTGGTGCCTTGAAATTTCTTGCATCAGTCACCAGATCATGATTTACTAATAGGGTTTCAGGGCTTGCAAAATAGCACAACTCTAACCACATATTAATATTTAATCTGGCATTTTAAGTGCACCTAACAAAAGACCCCAGAGCTGCTGACAGGACCTTAAATTGTGAATTTCTTTAAAAGGAATTGAGCATTACCATAGTGGTTTCATGAGGAAATCTGAAACAAGAAGAAATACATGAGTTAAGCCCTGCTCATGAACTTACAAACTTCTGAATATATTTTCTTGAAAAACTGTTTATGGTCTGGGGGTTTTTTTGTAATCTACCTTCATTAACATATGACAGAATTTCCTTTGGCCATTTCACTGTCCATAGCTTGTGATTGCAGAGAAATTTCAAAACTCATTTCTCTACCATGTGCAATTAAACAGTCTGTTCTTTAAATACTTAATCCACTTGGCAACTCTAGAAAGCTGCTAAACGAGGGTAAAAATGTGTAAGTCACAAAGACTTCTTTATAGCCATGAAATTTAGTAATTGAATCTGCACAAACTTAGTAAATTAGGCCCTCTGTGTTTTGTATAGCATTTTTAAGTAACCAAAACAGGCAAGACGCTGAATTACGTATTGACAATGTTTCTACCATTTCATAGCTTAAATAGAGCAATAGAGTGATTTAGTAAGCAACTTCTGCTGCTGCTGTCAGATGAATATTCTAATTTTACAAAACATATATAGTGCATGTCTAGAAAAGGGTTTATTTGTTTCGTTCATTTTCATATGCCATAATTTATGAAAGATGTTCCCAACACCACCTGTAATAACAGAATGTTTATTAGTGTGCAAATGAGGGTTATAAATGGTGCTGCTTATCTATGGAACAAAACACAAAAGACAACTTATTAGCAAAAGACAAATTGCTCAGCAAATTTCAATGAGCTGCTATGTTTGTCATGAAAAAAACCTTTTATTTGCACAGATCAATGTTTTTATAATCCATTTAAAATAATATACTTGCCACTAGGTGGCTATTTCTGATCAGATCATTTTACCATTTTAATTACATTTTTAATATCCTGGCTGCATAAACAAAGATAAATTACAAGCCTTGCACAATCTGGCTGCTAGCTCAGGCACAATCTGTAATAATATCAGCTTTTGTTTGTGCCTCCTCTAATTAGATTCTGAAATCTAGGCTTTATCAATCAATAATTTTAATTTCAGAATTGCCTTTTGATCTTACATTTCATGTTTGTTTGCAGAAAATGATCAGTAGGACAAAGCTGATAATTTATGCAGAAACAATCTCTCAGCAGAGTTACAAGCGCATTCCTAGCCATCAACACAACCCGGCAGACTAAGCTTGACACAGGTCTAATTAGCATGCAGATATGTGTCGCCTCATTGGCAATTCAAATTGCTTTTTTATAATGTACCTCAAATTGTGCTACTCAAACATTGTATTTGATTTCCAAAGCCCCCTGGGCATCCCATAATGTCTCCCTTCATCCTGGGTACGAAGCATTTATTGAACAATCTGCTTCGACTCTGTCTATCTTTTCGGAAGCACCCAAACATCATAACCATGGGACCAGGTTTTCCTCCTCATTCGAGAGCAACTTGTTCTTCTGCAGAGCGGCGGGTGCCACGTCCGTAGGTTCAGCGATGATATGTTACCTTGCGAGCTCCTGCTCCCACGGTGGCTGCTCTATAGAGGGCTTCATTCCTGTGCCACTCATCTAAAAAGGGGGAGGATGTCTACAGAGCACACATTAATATGCTGCACATAACCACGTCTCTGAATGCCAGCCTTCCATTCTTCATTAAACAAAATGGCTGGATTGCAGTGATTGTTTTCCCCTCCACGCGCGCGCGCGCACAGGCACACACACCACGCACGCAGGCACATACCCACACACCCCCCACACGCACTCTGGCTCTCTCTCTTTTTCTCCCTCATGCACACACACTCACTTTCATACACACACATACTCACACACACACACACACATAGCGTGCCGTTGTGGGTGCAGCGAGTTACGTGTGAAAAGTTATCTGCAGCATGCGTGACACGCGAGGAGATTCCTGCCAACGTCAGGGCCCTTTTTTGCTATGCAGCAACAAGTGGCAGAATCAATGGTGTACAGTTATTCAGCAATGTAATTCATTTCACTGGCTTTGGCTCCCAGCCAGATCCGCCATCTGTCTCTTGCTCTCCCTCTCTCTCTCTCGCCTGAATTTGTCCTACATTTCGTAATGTTACGTGCTTGCCATCCTTATTCTATGTCAGAGGTACAGCACGAGCCTCACCCCCGTTCCGACGTGGAGTTCTGTGAGTTCGGTGGCACTTTGGATATTCCACTCCAGTGCCATAGGAAGAAAAGGGTAAGCAAAGAACAGAGGGATAGCTGCAAAGAGAATGGTGCTCTTCTATCTGAAAGGCAGTGCCTCCGCTTTTTATTTAAAGCATTGATATGGATCTGTCTCACATGGGAACTTTTCCTGCTTCGTTAGAGTATCTTCGTTTTCTTTATTGGATGCTGGCACTGTACGCCACTGCACAGCTCCGTGGAATGCCTGCTGTTGGATACTTGCAGATCCCTGCCACCAAGCAACCTCCTGCATTGGAAATCGGGTGACTACTCCAGGATCTTATGCGTGCTTGCTGTTTGAAGCTGCAGAAAAGTGAATAATCAATTAAGTATTGATTTCTTGTAAGATTTGGTAAATTTCAAAGGCAAGACAAAGAGGATGGCTTAAGGAAAGCACTGCAGGGACTTGGCGTAAATTAGACAACTAACAGCAGTGCAGAATAAAATAACACCTCAACTGAATATTTCCTTGGAAGAATTAGCACTAGCTATTGGAAGACGATGGTGGATTTAATCAAGACGGCAGGCACGCTTGAGTTTTAACCGTGAACCTGAAAGAGGAGCTAATTATAACCACCTTTTTATATGGAGCTAATTTGACTGAATGGATGCAAATGTGCTTTATTTATGGATGAAGAAGCAAGCCTTACAGCATTGACTTTGGGATCATCGCATATGCTAAGCTTTACAGCTTCTCTAAAAGTCAAGCCTACAGTACCTTTTTATTTACTGAGAAGGTATTTATATGTAAGCATAAGCTAGCCGTACAAAAGATTCATCAGAACACTGTACTGTGTGGCACCGAGGATCTAATTATAATTTTGCAGCATTTCATGTTTTCTCTAATTTGGTGCTTTTCAACCCTTGCTTGTGATGGGCTATAAATGGGACAATAAATGTATGATTTAAACTATTGTGATTTTCATTGTATAGTTTATTAATCGTACTGTAGTTTTCTTAACGTGTTTCTGAATTATTCAGCAGTAATTTATAATGAAAGAAGCAGAAATGGTGGGGTGGGTTTAAATTCATTTATAATCTTCTTACAGATCTAAATGTACAGGTTCTACCAGCCGATGAGCTCTATAATTATGAAAGAATGTTAAAATTTTCAGATAAATGGGGCACTGACTTTACAATGGGCACAATATTGTATAATCAGTAAAAGGAGGATTGTTATGTTTTGACTCTGTGGAGAATGGTCTTGGTTAGTTAACTCCTTCTATGCTGATAATGATAAGCAAATGTTCCTTATATGAGAAAATAGAGAGAGAATGTAATGCACAGGTCTGATGTTTTGCTAGTTTGAAACCTTAGAATATTTTTTTCCATTTAGTTCCATTTCTGTTACTTTTCTTTTCCCTATTTGCTTCTCTGGGTTTTGTCGAGGCTTTTTTTCCTCCTGTCTTGCAATCTACATTCCCTGAGCAACCACAGGAACCAAGTTACATTAAGCTTCAACACAAAGACGATGTAAGAATAATGAATCCTCATTTGCATCGACATTTGTATTCAGATTTGCCAGGCTATAAACTTGGCAGATCAAGCGGAATATTAAGTAGAGGCTTCCATGGTAAATTGCGACTCTTGCAATTGCTGAGTCGTTTTTCCTATTTTTTGCATGCGTGTGTGTGGATGTGTGTCTATATGTGTGTATATGTGTGTGTGTGTGTGCACGTGTGTACATGTGTGTGCATGTGCATATCTGTAGTGGCAGGTAAAGTCTCATGGCTACTTGGTTTCTGAGAAGCACATTGGCCTTCTTTCTCTTTCAGTATATGATGTCAGTTTATGCAAAATGAAGCAGGAATACACAAGCAGGAAGTATTTTAGCTGAAGATTCAGTGTGACATATGAATTAAGTATTAACTCTCTTTTCCAGAGACTGTGGGAAAGAATTCCTTAAACAAATAGATAAACAGTAGTGCAAAAGCACACAGATCTTTTGCATCAGCTGGAGGTTTGATTTCACTGCATGTAGAGTCCAAAGCAAAAACTCTGAGTTAGCGTTGAACCTACCTGCTGCATAATGCTGTTTTATTTGCAGTCGTGCTGCATGTATGCATGAATGTTTCCATTAAAAACTTTGGCCTTGGTGCACCTACCATCAGCTGCTCTCCACTTTGGTTTGGTTGGACTGTCTCCAGCTTTACAGTAGTATGTGCAAGAGCTAAGTTGGCCCTTCTCCTCTAGAGTTGGACTTCAAACCTTTTCCTTCACTGACATTTGCTGAAGAAAAGGTGGTCCTACATGATCCATTTCCTCTAGAATTCCTTTCTTCTCTTTCCAGATAAACCTCTTTCAGAATTAATAACTGCAAAAATGGAGTACTCACCTTATCATTCTCCTGTTTAACTCTGTGTTATTGAAAGTAATTTATGCATGAACTTTCGAAACTTTAAGTTTTCTGTAGCATGTGCTACATTATTTCAGAAGCAATAAAAAAAATGATCAGTCAACAAATGGTAAAAGTGCTCCAAGACTCACTTTTGCTATCCATAGATTTTCAAGTATTTGTCTCAGGACTTCAGCAAAGTCCTCTGGAGAAAACTTAAGATCTTGTGTCACTGAATTAGGCAATGCAGGAAATGATCAGGCATGCAGGAAATACTTCCAGTCTCTTCTTTTTGTATGCATCCCCTTCCTCCCACATCCATAAAAACACACACCTAGCAAGAATGTCAGTACAGTCCACAGTGTGTGTTTTCACAATTTATAGTTGGCTTCTATGTTAAAAAGGTTCTATTATAGAGAAAAATCCTGGAAGTTGTTCCAGTCCTTTCTAAACAAGTTAAAGGACTGCATTTAAAAACTTAATCTATTGATGGTCATTTAGCTAATCCATTGAAAAGCAAGTGCAATGCAATGGCTCAACCTGTTGTAAACAATATTACACTGTAAAAGTATTGGCTACAATTTCAGCTGAGAAAGCTGTATCAGCTTTGTTTTCTATAAAAATACACAAAACCCTAATACTGTTTGGATTTACTTTAATTTTGTTTTTACACTATAATGAGATAATTGATCATGCAGGAAATGGTCGGTTGTAATGCAGTGTTCACTAAGGGAGGAAGATGATACTCTGCTCATGTAGAACAGAAACCTGTGGCAAGCAAAGGCAACCATGCATCATTATTTGTTTGCTATTTTTGAGAAGCTTTATAACTATATTCTTTTATTATGGGTGAAAACATGGAATATGGTGTTTCCTTCCCTTAAAAGAGTATTCTGAGCTACTTTTCCAAAATGATGGGTAAAGTAGAAGGGAAAGGTAGAACTTTCAAGGTATGTTTCCATACTTTGCTTCCTTATGCACGTCATCTTGATGAAATTGAACTTTGTTTTTTGAGTTATTATATGTACCTCCTATGAATTTTTTTGAAAATTTCCCCTTAAACAGCTAAAAAGTGTCCTTTTCTAAGATAGGAAAAGCAAAACAATATGTCAGTAGTCTTCCTAAAAAAAAAAAAACAAATTGAAAAGATATTTAAGTTCCAAATTTATAAGGAATAACAGATTAATAGACTGCAATGTTTTTGTTAGACAGGCATTTGCAACAGCCATCCACTAACTGAATCCTTTGAAAAATTAATTCCTTTGGGGGTTTCCTTGTACCCATAAAAAATTTCCCAATTCTTGCTCCCTATGATTGTAGAACCCAAAGAAAGGAGAGATGAATGAAAATTACTTTAAACTCCAAAAAATTTATCATATTCACTGAAAAAAAAGATAAAAACACCTGTGGAAAAAGAGGAAGGTGTGCAGCTAATATTTCCTGGGAGAAACTCCAATCTGTTGTCTGGCTTTTTATGTGTACAGTGTTGTTGAGTAAAATACTGGTGTGCTATACATAACAAAAATGTAGTGTGTGATGTGTAGTCATCACCACTGGACAGAGTGGTGAGCATAGGGATGCTTTAGAAGGAAAGCTCAAAGCCTGTTACAGTATTTCAGTCTAGCTCGTTATGTTGCTAAAGAATTTAAGATTCCAGCAATACAGAGCTCACTATATATAGTAAGGGTCAGATCTGCTGGCCCATAGCATTTAAAGGGAAGCTATAATTTTTTACTATTATCCTTCTGATCAAAGATCCTTTTGTGTAACCTACTGTTGTGATGAGTATCACTCAAGTGTTGTATTTCTTACTGGCAGCTTGGTTGTCTGTTTCTCTCATTGGTGTGGACTTTATCTTGGGACTGAACTGTAAGTTTTCTGCATCTGCAGGGATATAGTTTCTTAAATAGTTTTTTTTTAGCTTACTTTGTGCATGAAACTGCAGTTTGAACCTGCAGAGAGTTTAACTGTTTCTCTTATACAGACAGTAAACCATTTCCACTTCAAGGTTGTTTTTTTTTGGTTTCCTACACAGAAAGAAGACAGAAATTACTTTTAAAAGAAGCAAATAAGTATATATGTAGACCAGAGAGCAGAAAAGATAACAGATTGAGACTCAGATGTGGCTTTTGCACTTTCTTTTTACAAATGATAAGAATTACATCTTTCTTTCCAAGGTGAAACGTAGCTGTTCTCCTACTTTACAGTTCCTTCAGTGGTATGTCTTTTGAGACACTGAATCTGTAATCTCTGTGCACATTGCAGTAATTTACAACTAACAATTGAATGTTTTGGGCAAGATTTTCTAATTTCACAAAAGACTTTGGTGGGAAAGTGTAATCCACTGAAATGTATTATATGCCCTACTTCGGCAGTCCAATAAAAAGTTCATGTTTTCCTTAATAAAATAAATATGCTTTCAGTATTAACAGCTTTCACATGGCAAAGCTCTTAATTTAATTGCCAGAACTAAGTTAGCTATTTTCAGTTTCAAGCTGTCCTTCAACTACTAGAAACAAAATTGTAAAGACTATAAATATTGCCAGATAATGAATAAACTGGATATGCACAAAATTCCCTCAGACCTGAGACCTATTTTTGTGGTTTGTTACTTCTTGAATCTTATATCAAATCACACTGCAGTCCTGTAATTTGTGTTTATATAGGATCTAGCATAATAAGACTCCAGTTCTGATCAGTATCATAACATAAATAATCCTAGAAATACATTGTTTTAGACAACAGACAAGCTTTCCAGGGTGGTTGTTTATTTGCATAATCAACACTGTCTCATTTAGTTTAGTGGTTACTGCTTTTGGCAAAATTCTGTGGTCATTAATTGTGCTTTGAATTTCATTGGGAATTTTGCTTAATGAGAACAGATTTTGATGCAAGGTCAGCTCTCTGAAAACCGTACCAACCCACGCTCCATTATTGTCACAGTGAGTCATAGAACAAGCAACATGGAAATCACTTTACTCTGCACTGAACTTGGCCAGCTCTAGGGTTGAATTCAACACTTTGGTAACAGAACTCAGCAACTGACCACAGGGGAAGGCTGAGGAAAAGAGAATCTAATTTTTGAATTTTAGGTTATTACAGTGAAGAGGTTAGATGCAGGAGAAGTTTCTGTGCAATGGAGAAATACTGGATGCTGATAAAACAAGTGCAAGGAGATGAGAAATTAAACAATATTTTTATTGTTAACCCGATATCCATAGTTAAAAGAAAGAACAAGAAGCAGAACACAAATTCCAGTCATTGCAACTTGCAATGTATAACTACCAGTTTCTCCTGGATTCTTAATTTATGTTGGAACATGCAATGAATCATGGCACACAGAAGTGGTCCTAGGCTGCAGAAGATAAATCTAATGACACATCAGCTATTACTAATTTAGGGGTGCCTGTTTCTGCTCTCAGTAATGTAAGTGGGAGTTTTTCTGTGAACTACACTGGGAGCTGTATTTGGGCTTATTCACAATACACTGAAGTTACTTGTGCTGTACTACACCACAGTCACAAACACTGAACAGGGCATTTTAAATATGTGAAATATTCTGGAGTGATATTCAATTTAAAATTTTTCCATCCTGACCTAAGCATTTTCTTATTAATAGTTAGCATAGAAGTTGATCCCTGCAGTTTAGAGAAGTATTTGATTTTTCTTTTTAAAAAATTGAAGTTTTTGCATATGAATTCTCTAGATAAAAAATGTAATTTCCTCTAAAGCACTTACAAAATATAAATAAATGCTGCAAACTAGAGGTTAAAAAGGATCCAGCTATGAAATATGTCTTCTTCATCTTACATATTTCAAATTCAAATTAGATTTTCCTTGCATTTGTGTCCCAGCAAGCCAGTAAATTCCCCCCTGAAAATCCTTGCAGTCTGAATGATCCTGGTGAATGTTCAAGCCACAGTAAAAACATGAGGATGAGCTAGTATCCCACTGATGCCTTTCAGACTCTTCTTGATAATTAACAAGCCCAGTTAACCAAAAGATAGAGGGGCAGGATATGTTGAAGCCGTTGTTCAGAAATCTAAGTCTGGGGGGAAATGGGAAGAGTGAAGAAGAGCAGACCCACACGTGTTGTTGCATCACAGAAGATGTAGTGGGGAGTTCTAGCAAAAGAAACTTTCCCCATAGGTCCACTTAGATACAACAGGTAGAAGGAGAGAGCAGTCTTTTAGTAAAGTATTAGGAAAATGCAAGATAGCACAGAGCTTTAGGGTACAGGAAAACATTATTTACATTGTTAAGCAGTGCAACTATTTTAGAAAAAAAAAAGCATAAAGTACGTCCCGGAATCAATAACTGAGTTTTTTACTCTGTTTTCACAGCTTCACAAATTTTCTCAGTACTACTTTGTTTTGCACTTTCAGCAATATTCTGTATGATTTTTAAGTTCCTACCATCAAAATTGTTTTCCATTTCTCATACATACTACTTCGAGAGTGTTTCTTCTTATACATAATGACTAGTACTGTCTGGACGACCCGCTGAAAGTGTTTCAGAGTTTCTCAGCAGGATGAAAGTTAAAAACAGAAAGAAGTTGTAATCTTCTTGATTATTTGCAGGGAGATCACAAATTGAGGCAGAAGGTTATCTTGTTCTCAATAAAAATGAAGGATTGTGAAAAAAAAAATACTTAGCATCCTGTGGGGGGTTTTAACAAGTCACCTGCTTGTTTTATCTCAGTTATGGATTCCAATCTTTTGTTCAGTCATTTTGTTCCAAAAGAGACTAAGTTCTGGTGTTTCTTATTACTTACATTTTCTTTCCAATTTATGTTTTAATCTATTTCTCCAGCAGGACACTTCCAGATGTTTAGTCTTGTGAAGTGTTAAGCATCTTAAGCATATGCAGATCCTCTGACCTGAGCACCACATAGGCTTTGCTTAGAATACCTTAGTACTTTTTGCAGACTCAGTTAGCATGTTCCATATAATTAAAAACAGAGTACAATGATGGTGATTCCTGAATTGTGCTTTTATTGGCATTTTGCATTAAAGCAAAAATAAACCCCCAAATGAGCTAAATCCAAGATTTTGAGGCTGGCCAGATATTTGGGATTTTTTTTCAGATTGGTAGGGCCCATTTCAAAGAGTCATGACTGACAGCACTTTTGAAAATCAGGCCTCTGTCCCAGCTGTGGAAAATGGCAGTCTCCAAACTTTCACCTGGATTTTGAAAATATCAGCTTCAGTCAATTTCAAGTTTATACTTGAAATTCCTGAGTTTAAAGAAACTACTGACCTAAATAACTGTTCAAAGACTTTTGAATGCAAAGGTATTAATCAAAACTGGAAGATATTTAAAGGCAAATTAAATTTAAACTTGATATCTTATTTCTTTAAAAAACAAACCATCACTCAGGCTGCATTTATCTAATACCAAAAAACCCCCAAATATTAAAGTGGTTGTAGTGTTTATTTTGCAGTAACTATCTACTGATGGGCAATTAGAGTGAAGATTTCTATTACTCAGGATATTAATATTGTAGGAAATGCAATGCAGAGAAAGGTAGAAGAGAGAGTTCTTATTTCTGCCCCTGAAAGGGCAATACTAGAGAAAGCTGGCTTCAGCAGTGTTATAGCCAATATAAAAAAGGAGGAGTTTCTTCCATTCAAAAGAAGAAAAAAAGATTATCTTTTTATCATCAAATCATTTAGAAAAGAAACCACAGGTGGGAATACTGAAAGCTTACATGAGTCAGAGAGGTCAAAAACCAATTTCTGACTTGTTGAAGACACCCTCCTGGTTCTTTGAAGTGTGTGGGTTTTTTTCCTAGTGGTATTCTTGGCCAGCCAGGCAGCTTATTAGACAGTCAGACTGATTCATGTGACTATTCTAAAGACTGTGTTGGCTTCTTATTTGCACCACTATTTAGTTTAAGGCTTGATCTGGGAAGGTTATTTGGTTTGTATTTGGTGGTATCTCTCAGCCCTAAGATTTGCAACTTACAAGCGTGACTAACTCTGTAGGTCTTCAAAACATGGTGGAAAACCTTGTAACTTTTTTTAATAAAGGTGTTGACTTACAGAAAAAAAAATACTCAATAACATTATTAGAGTGGGAATCTGCTTTTGAATGTGTAACTGCATAATGCGACATGGCCTGAATAGTATACTTGGTAAAACTGTTAATAATTGCTAAGTCAAAAACTGTTAATAACTGCTAAGTGAAACAAGTATTTCTAAATAATGCACTTAGTCAAAGCATTAATTTCTATATTCTACCTCCAAGAATTCGTCTCCCAAAATATGTAGCATATCTTACATTGTAAGTAAAGCAAATGGAAAGAGAAGATCAAGTATAGATAAGGAGGGAAATGATTCGATACCCTGCCTCTTGATAGCAGTCACATTTCCCATGTCATATGGGATAGATTTTTACTTATAAAAATTACTTTTTGGAAGGAATAGAGGGGAGGGGTGGAATAAAAATGTGTTTATTGACTGTTACAGTCCTGATACTTCACCTGAATGCCTTACCAAAAAAAGAAGAAAATTAAAAAAAAAAAAAAATTAAAATAGTGAAAAGTACCATAGAGGTAAAATCTCCTGGAAATTTTTTATACACTTTAATGATTTTAGCAACATCTTTCTGTAGCTTCTATAGGAATCTGTAGCATCCAACAGTAAAAAGGACTGGGGGGAACATTCAGTGCTAGACAAGAGCAAGTCCTGAAAGACATCTGGCATTTTTAATCTAGAAAAAACCTTTCTTTTATCTGGACCTGACTGAATAAAGCTGTTTTTCCTACTTGAATATCCTTTTCTGAGATCCACTTTTATCTTAAACCAGAACTATGCCATTTGTAAAGGGGTGAAATATCTGACTACAGCGTCTAGTTTCAATTTTCTTTATTTGAAACATTCAGAGATCTGTCCTTATTTATTATTCTTATTTCACTAAAAGTCTACCTTGAAGACAAAGCTTTAGAACTCTTACTCTAGACACACTAGGAACAAGTTTAGTATGAGCTAGTATGTTGTTGTTCTCTTAGAAAAGGATGTATCACATGTTGACCTGAAGTTGCTGTGGTATCAATTGCAGATGACCTAGTGAAATTTGGAGGAAAAAATACACACAATCCACCTCCCCCAAGGGGAGAAAAAAAAAAGAAAACTGAAACCTACTGGATTTCAGCTGAAGGTTTGCAAATCATTGTGTGAAATACTAACCTTTCATTGCACTCAACAGATCCTTGTATGTGACAGTATGAATCTTCTAATCAAGCTGCTTAAAACCCTCAGGCCATGGCTTGACAATACAGTAAATCTTCCTTCAGAGCTCTTGCTCTAGGACTGGAAATGCCATAGCCATGTGATGCAAAGCACTCACTTGTTATAAGATCATTACGATGTTTGTACCACCAACTTTTTGTTGGATCAGATGTCATTTTTCCTCCTACAGCTGACTGGAAACCCCTATAAGAGAAGAAAGAATATATAAATGCTATACTGTATCCTCTGACCAGTTCAGCAGTAACGCAATGGCATATCAGTATCTGAACAAAGTCAAGTTAGTACCTGATAGGGCAAAAGTCTAGTATGAGTGGAGGTAAAACTGCAGCCAGAAGAAAAAATCATTTCCTCTGTGAGGGTATTCCAAAATATCTAAAATTGCTAGAAACACTGTAAAGTCATATGCTGAAGACTTATCCTAAAATTCGTTCTTTGGTCTACATGTAGACATAGGCACCTAGTGGAGCTTCCTAAAATTTTGTGTCTACAAGTTCTACCACATAGGGCTCAGTACTAGTAATACGAGTAAGACTATGCAGTGTGAGATCCTAAAAATCCTGTCCTTTGCCATATGGTGTGTAAAAGTGTGGGAGTTAATTTTTTGAGGTTATTTTTTTCAGTTGCTACCGGATGTTGACCAGAAAGTTGGAAGGGCTGACATCCTCCCACAGTAAGTTCTCACTGGTTTTCACTGCCAAAGTTTTCATGATAATCATCAAAATTTATACCAACAATTGTCCCTGACTGTGCTTAATAGTAAAACAAGATGGAAAGAACACTTTCAAGAACAAATTGTTCATTTGTATGCAAACTACTTGTCCTGAGTTTGTCAAAAACCTCTTGCTTTTGCCTAACGCCCACGCCAGAGCAGCTCCAAAATATTACATTTCAGCACACTTAATTCTTATTGTTCCTGGCATGGCTTGCAGAAGAAAGGGATTCTGAGGAGATTCAAAGTTTCTTGTGTGCCCCATAACAGTTGTTTACAGACTTACTGAACTGTGTAAGTTCGCATCCTGCCTCATAAGAACATGCTTGGTTCTGCTATATGTTAAATACAAATTTACTCACTTGCTTAAAACAAGAAAGGATTAACAGATGACCTAACAGTTATTATCAGTCCAAATAATAAGGCTACTTCTTATTTGCATTTCTTAAGTGCAAATACATTATGATGCCAAATAAGTTTATACTTGAAATTCCTGAGTTTAAAGAAACTACTGACCTAAATAACTGTTTTTGAACAGTTATTTTTGATTGCAAAGGTATTAATCAAAACTGGAAGATATTTAAAGGCAAATTAAATGCATAAAGTTGCAATTTTGAAAACAAGTTAGATAAAATATGTTAAAAGGAGAAGCTGAAGAAGTAATAAAATATGATTGGAATATATAGATAAAATAAGTATGTTGAAAGAGTTTTGTGAGATTCTCAGGAGAAGGTTGAGTGATGCCTGCTTTGGTTTTGCTGCTGCTGATGGTAGGAAGAAAAGGAGTGCAAGTGATTAAGGCATTATTGTAATACTTTAACTTGGATAATTTCCTGACAACTTTAAGCCTTAGGGAAAATAAAGTAGCTGTAAATACCCGTTTTCCAGCCACCATCTGTGACATCATATTTCTTAAGAATAGAGTCTTGAAAGAGCCATAATTTTCCAAAACCTCTTCTCGAAGGAAAGCTGGATTTATTTACTTGGAAAAGAGAACTGGTCGGGGTTGGGGTAATTTTGGCATTGGTTTTATGTTTGGAATTGCAATACATCTTGGTATCACCCAATGTGACACTCAAGTCTTATCTACCAATGATTGAATGTCCTTAACTTTATGCAAGTGAGCTGGAAGTCCACCTCTCTGACTGTTGCAGAGAATCCCAGCCAGCAGCTATGGTTATATTTTCCTGGATATTATGAATGTGCATTGAGTAGAAGCTTTTCTTCCATCTGATGTGTGTAAGGTGATGAAGAATCCCAGCCTTTCCATTTTGAAGAGTGCAAGATGCCTATGAGATTGATTCTTCTCTTCCAAGTGCTGGAAACAAAGTGGTTGAAGTCACCCTGCAGCTGGAGCTGCCAAGTCTTTGTCTACCCTGTTTCTGATGAAAAGCCAAAACAGAGGCTAGTATTTTTCAAGTTTTTTTGTGACCATTTGATGTGTAGTTCCTGACTTCAGAGGTAAGTGTCATGTAATGGCGCTTCCAGTAATGGCAGTCAGATAATTCTGCATGAGTACAGTTTTAACTATCAACTGGAAGGAGTTTAATACACCTAATAAGTAGATATGACCATTGTCCTTATTCTGTTTTTCTTTAATGATGCTATCTGTAATCTGCATTTTTATGCACCAGCATAATAAAATTTCAGTCATATTTTTCTCCATTTGACTGTTTAAAGAAAGTGGGCGTGCATATCTGCCTGTCTTTGTACATACTTATATACAAAATAGACTTTCAAAGTGGTTATGTGAAAGATGCAAGTAAAGAGTTCAGAGATTGGCTGTAGCCCTAATCATATGTCTCATATTGAAAGATAATTACTTGGCTGAATTTGTCTCAAAGACATTTTGGCAGCTTTTCATTTGTGTTTTTTGCCAGTAACAGACATCAAAATAAGTGCAAATATCTTTTTTCCCCTAAACTGCCAAATTAAAACATTTGCTGTCAGTTTCTTCCAGTTCACTGCTCTTTCAGAGAATCGTAAAGTAACCAACTATGTGAACAAAAAAAAAGTCTGATAAATATTTTTGTTGGGCTTTTTTCAATCAGAACTTCATGGAGATGTTGTGTTGGAAGGGACCTTAGGGGGTCGTCCAATCTACCCCCCTGCTCTGTAACACACAGAGTGTTACTGGCAGACATTTGTCTAATGTTCTTGAAAAATAGCCATTACAGGGGCTTCCTCAGCCTCACTGAGCAAACTGTTCAAATACTATTCTTCTAATAAGAAAGTGCTTCCCATTATTTAAATTAAATATTTTTGTATGCAAATACACTGATTAGTTCTTTCCTTACCACCACAAAATATGAAGAATTGTTGATTACTCTTATAACAATGATTCATTTATTTGACTTTTTTAAACATTACTGTTCTGTCTCAGCTGTTTAATTCTGTTGATTGCCTCAGCAGTTGTATATATAACAATGGTCTCATTGGTATAGAGTTTGACTCTGTCATATTTAATGAATACAAAACTCTGCCAGTGAATCTGATAGCATATTAACACATATGATAACACATTATATACATACATATATAAAAAAGAGAAAGATAGAGACATTAAAGTTCTAAGTGAGCAGTCCATAATAAGAGTAACTAACTGGGAAATATATTTCAAAATTTCAGAAATTATGAAGTATGTACAATATACACATTTACATAATTGATTTTTTTACTTTCCATTTGCTCTGTGTGTATATATATATATATAAAATACTGCAGTATGGGCAAGAATAGTACAAAATTATGAATAAACTAAGAATACAAAAATTCATTTCATATCCAGAAAGAGCTTCTGTGGCTTTGGGATATTCACATTCTGCCTAGTGACCATGGCATAGAAGTGTGAGTCAGCTTCAGGCTAATTATATCATAATCAAACATTGTCTTCATGTGTAAGGCACAAAAGCATATGAAGACACACATACACACACAAAAAATCACACAGCACTTGTGCTTCTGACCTTCTAAAACAGAAACAGAGAAATACCATTAAAAATATGTGCTTCAGTTTGGTTCAGATTTTTTAACCAATGATCTTTGAGCAGGTTCACTTTTTTTCCCAAACAGTTCACCCAACCATCATCAAAATGAGTTGTAATGAAAAGAACTGCAATATATATATATATATATATATATATATATAAAGCGCCTTTGAAAGACCTTAAAGTTCTGAAATATTTGATCCAACACATGTTGTCCACAGGCCTTCTCAAAGATATTTCCAAAAGGGGAAATATATCCTTCTAGTTCCAAATACAAATCTGGAAAAAAGGTCAGAAGGGGAGCAAGCACCCTCATAAAAACTGAAACATTTGGGTCATTTTCCCCAATATGATGTATTTTCAAAGTCTACCACTCATTTTCTGGCTTCTAGTTTTTATATTCTTTGGTATTTCATAGTATTTTATCTTTCATGTCACATGTAAAAAAATAATATTCCATGTTTTAACAAATGAAAGAGTCGTAAGATTTCATCATTGGTACTGCTCCATACTCATCATTTGTATAGGATTAACACTCAGAAGCACAGAGATACTGAGTTACAGCTTCATCCTCCATAAAAGAGAGCACATTTTTATTCGGGGAAAAAGTAGTATCAAAGTACTTTCTAGTTCTTTGCATGCACTTGTTTAAAGAAACTTTTTCTCTCTTTCCTTTTCCCTATATGCCTCCTCTGCTCACCAACCTAAGAGAAAGTGTCGCTTTGATTAACTTGTGTCTGTAATGTAAGTCTTATGTTCTGTAAAAGATCTGTTTGGACTCAAACTTGTAAAATTTTATTAGAACATTGTCCAGTGATCCAATCAGTACAAAATAATAATGTCATAAGCAATTCTTTTGGGGTTTTTTTTTGTGTTTAATGCCATGGCCTGAATTTACAAATCCAGTCTTACTTTATATGTGTCTGTAGAGAATGAAAAGATCTTTGATAGTTAAAAATGACTGCCTTGTTAAAAACCTTACTGTCTCCTCACTTGATCGTCACCTTTGAAAGCATTTTAAAATGTGACAAAGGTGAAAAAGGATCTCAGAGAAGGGCAAGCTATAGGCAGCATTTGAATACCTGGGGATCTGCCGTATTTCTATACCAACACATTCGCTTAATGAAAAAATGAAGAAATTCCAATTTATTGATTTTTTTCACTATTTATAAATTGAAGGGAGAGTCTGAGATCATGTCATTGTAGGATCATAAATGAAATCCATCCACAAATTCTTATTAAAGATCCATTCACATTTTCATTTTGGTTCACTTTTTTTTCTGGACTGTAACTACTAAACACTTTATTGTGAAAATGCCTGAATAATATTTTTTGCCCATTTCAACAGGTACATCCACATTTCCCACTGCTTGTACTTTCCCTAATATAAAGTGGTTAACAAAGGAATAAGAGAAAAGTAGAAATTATTAGTGCTCTAGAAGGCAGATTGCAGAGGACATAGCTGAGATATGACTTTAAGTGTAGTGTGTCAATTGATGATAACAAAGGGCCATTGTTTTAGAAAAAAGCATTTCACCCTGGAGGGACCTCTGTTGGGTACAATATGGTCTGAATGAGTGAATGGAAGTCGATAACTGAGCCCTGCTGCTGCCCCTTCAAAATGTGGCTAGAGCATAGAGAGATACCAGCGTCTATCTTCCTCCTCCTTCTGAATATGGAGTACTCAGAACTGAGATCAGCAGTGAAGGTCTCAGAGCTGAGATGGCACAGAAACCTGTGCACTTTGGATCACATCCTGACTGCCACAAAAACTTATGGGCAAAAGTAAACTCACCTGGAAGCAGCCGAGTTACAACTTGTTGGAAGAAAAAAAAAAATAGCTTGATTGAATATGCTTCCTAAAGAAAAGAACTGTAAAGCTCGTGGCACATTTTAGAGGTTGCTTCATTGGCATGACTGAAACAAGAAAAATTGCTTTGGAAGCTGTACTTGCAAACTAGAAGATATTATATCCATGTAAATGTACTGGCTGATAGCATTTATGAACGAGAGATGCGCAAACACTTAAAATGTCAGATTCTACCTGCTAGAGAGCTTCCATGTTAATTTTATCGAGCTTTATACCCGATTACTGTTGTGGTTTGACACTGGCCAAATGCCAGGCACCCATGAAAGCTGCTCAACTCACCCTCCCCTGCTACAGCTGGGCAGAGGAGTGGAAAATTTAAATGAAGAGCTCATGAGTTGAGATAAGGACTGGGAGAAAACACTCCAAGGGCAAAACAAGCTCAGCTTAGAGGTACAAAGTGAGTTTATTACTAACAAAATCAGAGGAGGATAATGAGAAGTAAAATAAGCCCTTAAAACACCTTTTCTTCCCCCAACCCCTCTCTTCTTCCCACCAACAGTGCAGGGAGACAGGGGTTGGGGGTTTTGGTCAGTTTGTCAACCGAGATTTTCTCCCTCTGCTCAGGGAGAGGAGTTCTTCCCCTGTGAGACCATGGGTTCCCTCCCACGGGAGACAGTTCTCCATGAACTTCTTCAACATGGGTCCACTCTCACAAGCAGCAGTACTCCAAAACCTGCTGCAATGAGTCCCTCCCATGGGCACACAGTCCTCCCAAAACTGCTGCGGAGTGGGTCACTCTTCCATGGGGTTCAGTCCTCCAAGGACAGGCTGCTCCAGCCTGGGAGCAGGGCCCTCTCTCTCCACTGGGTCTCCCCCTGGATCACAGCCTCCTCCAGGCACCCACCCGCTCCGGCCTGGTCACCTCCCCCAGGGGCTGCGGGTGGATCTCTGCATTCCCCGTGGGCCCATGGGCGGCAGGGGCACAGCTGCTTCACCATGGTCTGCACCACGGCCTGCAGAGGAATCTCGGCTCCGGTGCCTGGAGCCCCTCCTCCCCCTCCTTCTCCACTGACCTTGGTGTCTCTGTTGTTGTTTCCCTCACATGCTCTTACCTCCTCCTCTTCTCTAGCCAGAATTCAAACTGCCCCGCCACATTTGTTTTGACGTCTTCTTAAATATGTTGTCACAGAGGCGTTACCATCACTTCTAATTGGCCCAGCCTTGGCTAGCAGCATGTCCATTTTCAGAGCCATCAGGGATTGGCTCTGCCAGACATGATGGAAGCTTCTGGCAGCTTCTCACAGAAGCCACCTCTGTGGCCCCCCCACTAGCAAAAATCAGGCCACACAAAACCAACACAGTTACTAAGATTGAACAAATCCTAATGCATAATCTTAAATGCAACTAGGCAAAATGTGGCTATGACTTGCTACACAGCAAGACAAACGGCTTAAACAGTAAGAGTTTAAATGAGCTAAAAATAAAGGGAAAAAAAGAAACAACCAAGTATCATCTATCTCATATTGTAAAATTAAAATCCAGAATTTAAGTGACATAAAATGTTTTGGTTGGGTGCTATCTATAGTATTCTAAAATATATATAGTACCTATAGACAAAAAATACTGCACTCAGAATTGCACATCAGTCTTCATTTAGAAGTGCTTTATTTTGTCTAAGTCACACCCTAACATAATTGTAACATAGCATTTGAAGTTAATTATACCGTATCTAGGAAACACCCTGGATTTTATTGCAAGGCTGAATATGCCAAAGGTTTGGCTGCTTCCACTGCCAGCAGCTAGTAACACAATAAGAAAGTCCAGCTTCCTGTAAAACAGGATAAAACAAGAATTTTTATAGACATAGTGAAAATATACATATATTCATGACTCAGTGGAATGACTCACAAAAACTGTGTTTTCACTTGAGAGGAAGCAACTTTAACCCATCTTACTGAGTTTTCAATGGGTCAGTCATATTTTTTTGTTGTAACTAGTTTTATGACACTCTCTTTCTGCTTCTCTTTTACAAACCCTGTGAATAAAGATTGCACATCCTCAGGGTTCCTTTAGATCTGGAAAACTCACATCTGAGACAGAGAAGTGCTTAGATGACCTCTTTTAGCTCAAAGAAAAATAATTTTTTTCTGGAGGAGAAACAAAATAGTATAAAATAGAAAAATTGCTGTTACAGAACAAACATAAAACTAGAAGCTATAGGTTTTTTAGTTAGAAAAGGTCTGATGCCTACCTTCTCTAACTGCTTCTTGAGATACTCGCCAGTATGGCTGCTTTTCAACGAATAGGGGTGAGGTGGCTAAAATTCTAATATGCTCTGAAAATTTAAGACTGGTTTTTCTGGTTCCCAAAAAATTCTTAGTGTGATCCTCTAAAAAAAGCTCTGTAAGGATCCGATTCTTGTCTTATATACTTATATGCTCTCACGCGTACCTTTGGCAGTGTACTAGACTGACACAAAAGTAACTGGGATCCATGAATATAACCAGCAATTATAAGAATCACAACAGCAGACATATATTCCTTAGGAAAATTTTTATCTTACATGAAATAACCCATTTTGATTAAAAGAAAAACAAAACCAAAAGGAAATGCCAACACCACGATTAAATTCTTTACACTTAGTAGTCTTACACTGATTTCCCTCACCTTTTTGCATGTACGTACAAGGTGTGCACAATAATCCTTACTAGAATATGCTTAGCATAGATTTGGCGAATATCAACAATGAGAATTTTATTACTTTGGTACATAAGTAATTGTTGCAGTGAAAATTCCTGATTTCTCAAAAATAAATGGTGCATAAAACCACGTAAAAGCTCAGTTAATATGTCTGAACTTGCTCAAGAACATGGCCTGGCTCAACCAATGGAACTAGTTTTTTATTCAGCAGAGACCTCTTAAATTCATTGCCTCACTACACAGTAAATCTGCTCTTTTAACAGGTTTTTCTTTTAGCAGGTAGTCAATTAAGGAGGGGACAGGTGTCCTCATGATATATATCTTTGCAGTGAAGTGTATGTTCTCACAATATTTCAGTTATCTTTAAATTTCATCACACATTATTTAAAGAGTGGTATCCTAATTAAGTTTATTATTTCCTAGGGTAACATGCTTATGTTTTTGAGCATATAGATGGTGAGGGAAGAATACTTTTATTAGCAACTCTTTCTTTTCACACTCTCAATGCTATGTATTTTAACCAGGAAAGAAATATAACCTCTCATTGTAATTCTCACCCTTTACTCTTCCATTAACTGACATATGCACTTGAATGTGGCTAAATAAATGAACACCATAAAGTTATTATTTTGAAATTTAGGGTAAGTAGCAAATAGAACATTTGAAATGTACAAGCCTTACATTCCTGATTTTCAACATTAGGGGAATTCCATAGACTAAATAGCAAAAAGGACATAGGTGCATTTTGGGTGACAGAACACAACCAGATTTGTAACATTTATTGGATTAATTTTTAACTTCCGAGCCTTAGAGTGATGACGCTCATTGCTGTAAAGAAATAGAAAAAGGACACTACATTATTTCATCAAGCATATGCCATAGAAGCCTAATTTTTAATTAAATTCCCTACAATTTAGTGTTCACAGTAACCAAATAATTGAAATATTAGATGATTCTGAAATGTAAACCTTATTTCTAATGTAGGCATTAAAATGCTGTTATAAACAACCATTCTATTCTTAATTGAATTTTTTAAAATCTCCATTATTTAAAAAATAATACATGTGCTAATGGAATTTGATAAGATTACTGTAACTGAACACTGCTATAAGCTCCAAATCCTAGGAACACTGTATATATTGCAGATGAATTAGCTGTTCTTAAATTAAGGAATATTACAGTCAGTAATGGTATGACATTCTTTTTTTATGGCTGTGGCTTGGGTTATAATGTGACAGAAAAAAAATGTAATGTTTCCAAAATGACAGTTTTTAGATTTGTGTTGCCTGAGGTAGTTCAGCTGAACAATAAACTATAATTTGATTGATGGAAAATTGAAGTGGTTCATCTAACTTGCCAGTCTGTCTTACCCTAGGCTTTGGTTTTGCATGTATGATGATGTATCACAGTTTTAGAGATAATGTTGTTTGTATTATACATGAGAATTTTTTTTACACATAAAAATGAAGACTTTGTTACCCAGTAAAGATCAAAATATTCTGTGGATTAGGAAGGAATCAGATTTGTTTGAGAATGGATTTGTACATCAAAATGTGCTCTCTTTGTGAAACCAAATGATAAATAACGTATAGGATCAGAGTACCTTTATTTTCATGAGCAAATCAGCCATATCACCAGTTATGAAATTATTAACTTAAAGGAAAGGTGACATATGCACTCAAGAGAAACAATCAGAGAGTGGTAGCTTTCCCTTCATCCAGAATTAATCCTGTGAAATAACAGAGCAGTCAGCAGAAATCTTTTCAAAAGAGCAGTAACATTTTAATAGATAAATTAATATATACTTTTGGAAGAAAAAAACAGATTAATAAGATAATAATACAGATACTATTCGTTACATATTGGTAACCTTCATATAGGGTTTGGCACTTTTTTAAATTACTGATGCAGTGTGCACCCAGCAGCAGCTTCAGAAAATTACTCTATAATTTTTTTTAGCATCTGTGAGGACAATTTAAAATTGCTTAAACCAGTCAGTCACCAGCCATTTTTTTCCCTAGGTATTTTGCATCAGGAAGGATATTTGTCCTCTGCTCTTCTGTCATCAAACTCGTAACACCAGCCATCTCTCAAAAGCTAAAAATAAGGCACAGCATCTAGTTTCAGCTGCTAAAGGAAGCAAGATTTGAGGAAAGGATCATATAGCAGAGAGTATGATTGTAACGTCTTGTTTTGATTCCTTTTTTCCCCTTCATATTCATTCGAAAGGAAAGGCCAGCTGTTGAGCCATTTCAAACAAGGGTCTTCCTTATTCATTTTTTTTTCTCCCTAAGCACATAATATAGCTAATATTGGCTTTCCAAGTGAAACTGCAACACTCGAACTTGAAGAAACAGGCGTATTACATCTCTCTCTGCTATTTATTACCCTGCAAAACACTAAACAAGGCTATGATCAAACAAAACTGTGGTAATCCAGTCTTCTGGGAGATTTAATTGGCATACTACACTCTTTATTTTTTCTACACAATGTCCTGAGTTACAGATGTTCAAGAGTCGGGCCTTAAGCGGCAGATAGAGCTTCTTATCATTACATAGAAATGCAGGGAAATCGTATTTGAAACTATCCTTGAAGTAACAGAAGATCTGTCTGTAATGAGATTTCCAAAATTACTGTAGGGAATTCTCTATAGTGGAAGTGCTTTCTTCTTGGGTCATTACATTGCCATAAGTCTTAATTTTCCAGGCATTTTATTCCTTCTCCCTCTGTGTCATGCTTTTTATCAGGGTTCAAATCTGGAAATGCCATTGTCTTTTCAAAACTGCTGCTTAAAACTGAACCATAAATTTAAGGAGATGATGCATCAACAGTAGGATTGGCCTTTCTCTGTAAGAAAAACAAAACAAACCAACCAAACAAATAAAAACATGAAGAAAGGTCAACAGACAGCTTTTCTGTATTTTGCAAAGTAAATCAAACACTAAACAAGAAATAAAAGTGCTTTATTTAAGGAATATGGAGAAAAATCTAACCATTTAAAGAAAATAAGGATCAACTAAAAACATACAACTGGAGAAGACATTTTGAGTCTTCTATTCACAGACAACACATCATATAATGCCTTTATAGAGTTATTAGCTCTATCTGAAAACTAGGATTTTTTTTACTGCAAGTATGTTTAGAAGGACACCAAAATCTTACTGCTTGGTAGAGCAGTGAGTTAGGAATGTCCGTTCAGTTTCCAGAAAAAGGTAGTAACTGAAAACTTATTTCCAGTTCCTCAGCTGGGAATAATCAACGTAATATTTCATCTGAACTCGTTTTTCTTTCATCCTAGAATTACTAATGGTTTATTGATAGGCATATTTATTTAGGGAAATCATCCGAGGAAAACAACTCAAGAAGGGTTGGTAGGAGGAGTATTAGTTGGTGACCGTGAGATCAGCTCTGTTTTGGACACAAGAAAAGGCAAATTTACAAAGTGAAGGGTCAGAGCCAGCAATAGGGAGCTATTCATACTAGTACACTTTGGTAGTGGCTACAGTTCCCATTGTCATCATTCAAGGATTTAATGAAACTAAAAGTAGACTAAAGGAAACAAAAGCAGAAGAAAAACAGTTGGGATGACCTGCTTTTCCTGACCATGTCCGAAAGGGGAAATAGACACCTAAACCAAAAGTCAATATTGTTCCACGTAATAGTAGTGTGAAATTGGTCCTGAATTTGCTCCTGGTCAAATTGGGTAAAAAAAAAGAAAAAAGGAAGTTGTCAACTCCTTGGTCACAGTAAATCTTGGATAGTCTTCTAGTTGAAGCAGTGGGAAGAAAGCCAACTTGCTTTTAAGACACTAGGCACTTTACGTCTCCTAGTAAACTCCATCCCAGCTTGACTTTAAAACATTACCTTCTTTGTTGTCATACCTTTTCCCATTACGTATATGCCTCTGCTTATACAGGTTCTGAGAGGGTTATGCACGCATTAATCCTCTTTTTGGAAGGTGTCTTCTCTTTACCCATGACACATCTTACTGTTAAGTTTAACACTTTTGACTTGGAAAACCTTTGGACCTCAAGTTCTTAAGCTCAGGTTGACCATATTCAAGGTTTTTTAACAAAACTTACTTTACTACTCATTTCCCATATCAAAATAGATCCTTATGAAATCCCAAACCATAATGATTGTCCTACTTTTGTATGTTTTCCCCTTAATTTAAATTGAATCTACTTTTTAATTAACTCCATGTTAATTACTTAAAGTTACTTTCACCGAAAGTACTTCTGGGGGATAGTTGATTAAGAAACATGTCAGCTAAACACATCTAGGAATACAGAGTTCCTTTGGCTATTAGTTGCATTTGTTCTCCAACATATACCTTGAGAATTAAAATTTCTTAGTGTCATAACTGTTGAGAATAGTGTTTCTTTCCATTAATTTTACAGATAACTCTATCTATAGATGCAGTCCTATCTGATTACCTGGGTGCAGAGGAGAGTTCTATCCTTAAGTATTCCAAATGAATTTCTCCAGCTCTCCAAAAAGTGACCTTGGCACTTTTAATACATGTCTATTCCTTCTTCTTTTTTCTTCATATTTTATAATATCCTGTGTTTTTCTACCATTTTTCCCTTTTTGTCAGTATTTCTGGATAAGCCCAGATGTGTACTTCATACCTCTTTTCATCTCCAGGGAGCTGATCAATCCTTTTGCCCCCAAATGTCTGTTTCCTGTTCTGTATCACTAGTTTAGGATTCTCTAATTTGCTGTACAGGTTTCTGGCAATTAAGGCTTCTTCAAAAACCATTAAAAAACCCCAAAACCTGCTAAATTAGCTAAAAGAGATTAAATTGAGCCTATGGTAGTATTTTAATTGTCATGGGACCTCAGTGTCTCACTAACATACAGAAAATTTCAGATTGGAAGGTTGTAGTATCCAAGCTTTTCAGATGCAGATAACTAAGTCAGACTGACTAAATGTTTATCCAAGGTCAAACTGGAAGTTCTTACAGAAGGATAAAAATATTTATTGCAGTTTTCATGTATCTCCAGCCCCTTGCCTTAATCAGAATACCTAGCCACCCTCCATATGCCCGCAAGACACAGTATAGAAATACTATGGGACTGACTATTCAAAGAGCAATAGGGAAAGACTCTCAATATGCAATGGCCTGTCAAACTTTGTGACAGCTCACCCTTCACTTTCTCCTGGTAGTTATTGTCACAGCCATCTGTATGCTGATTTGTTTAAAACATAGTTTGTAGAATATGCAACCAAGCATCTGATCCTTAATGTACACATCTAAATTCCTTGAGCTCTTTGAACATTAGAGAAAACCAACCATTTGTGACTTTTTAATTGGTGTCAGTTGGCTGTATCATTGTTACTACATGACATATGTTACAAGGACTTTTCCTGCTGAAGGTAGGTGCATAGAATGTCACTTTACATTTTTTGCAAGTAGCCAGTATCTCATCAGTTTTGCATAGCACATCATTAGCAACATCACACAGTGTGACAGTATATTGTGCCCAAATATAAAATGTTGATTCCTTGCAGAAAATATGTTATTTTTAGATTGGAAAGCAGTTTCTGTATCGTAATACAGGTTCCTGAACCAAAATAATCCTGTGGTTTGTCACAAAATTGCAAGCTGACAGATTCTACATGGAAATCTTTTACATTTATTCACATCACCAACACATTGCAAACAGTTCTCTCTCATTTGTTTTGACCTAAGGTCCTCTTAATCCTGTATGAGTGCTAGCAGGCTATTTCCAAGAAGCTAATATAGAAACAGTTTTTTGATTTAAAGATTTCTTTTTTTCAAGTACCAAATATCCATGCCTTCTTTCTAGTTGGTTGAAGACATAAAAAGTTATGTTGGTTCTTATTTATATTTTTAAATTTTATAAATTTTTAAAAGAGTTACAGCTACAATTCATATTATTTGTGCTTTGCTATTCCCTCACACAATGAGAATATGTGCTCTCCCACTCCTATTAATTTGAAGAATAAGAACATATTCTTTGATTTTAAGACCAGGTGAGTCTGTTTATCCTCAGGGAAGACACGATGTGAAATCTTGGATTCACTGAAAGCACTAGCAGTAACTTTTGCAATGAGATCTCTCCCATTGTTCTATACACAGAATTCTATTTTAAATATGCAGTAGATTCCTGACAATATCTCAGGCTTTAAATTCAATTATCATTTTCTACACCACAGCTCATTTTCTGGTACTGGATAATTTTGAACTAAGAGACATGCTTGCAACCACTGGTAAAGTCTTTGTGAAGTGCAATAAATACTCACACTGAAACCTCTACTAACTCAACAGACTGAATAAACTGAAAATCTTATTATAAATAAAATGACAACTGCTATCATTTGTATATAACATAAGAGAGCATGCAGACATATCGACTTAAAATTCCTAGCCATAAAAACCTTATATACCAAAATCAATTTATATAAAACTTAATTATAAGCTTATCTCTAAGTTTAGAGGATTATAATTACAGATTCTACATTTAAAAGATAGCAGCATCAAGGCAAAGTACCTCTCTCTCTGCATTTAAAAACACAGGTGAGACCTATATTAAACAAAAACTTGGAAACAGGGAAATACTAGGGGATATATGAACTGATTTTCTGTAAGAATGATTTTTTTTTTTTTTTGAATCACCATAAGTTGATATCCAGATAGGATTTGTAGGAGCAGGATTGTTCCTCCTGACATCTCACAGCTGTAACTAAGACTCTATAAGGTGGTGTTCTCTGGATATAAATGATGAAACTGACCTTACACTGACCAGAATATCAAAGATCTGATAACCTTTCTGAATGATCTGTTAGTTAAACCAAATTGCATTAAAGCAAACTCAAAGCATGAATGTAACAATTTGTGACCAAGTACCAGTTTCCTGTTTGGAGAGATCAAAAATGCTAAGAGCTTTCCTAGAGAGTAACATCCTTTATGCTTCTGCGTGTAAAAATGCTAGTACAAAATACAAAGATGTCTCAAAGGGAAAAGAGATTATTTTTAAAATAACCTCACAAACGACATTCCAACACCCTCTGTCCCACTGGAAAATTGAAAAACAAGGGACAGTATTTATATGTATTCCTTTTTTTTT
>VYXC01010327.1:40771-53196 GCA_013397175.1 Platysteira castanea | reverse complement strand
TTTTTTGCCAGATCACATTCTAAAAGTGCAGTCAGAAAACCTGGGAAAGTTCAGTACAATGTATGGAGAAGCCAAAGCTGCAAAATACTAAGCTTGGAATGCTTCAAATTGTACTGAAGTTGAATACACAGGATGTCTTCTTCAAGACACACTCTGGGGGAAGGCTTCATACTCACAAAAAATAATACTAAAAAGTATTTTTCTGATGCTTAGAGGTAGCTGTAAAAAAGAGTTTAAAGGGGTCATCCTGCCTTACAAATAGAAGAACAAAAAAAAAAAATTTAAAAACCCAAACAAACAAAAAACCCAAAAACAAACAAGCAAACAAAACAAGAAAAAAAAAAACAACAACAACAACAAAAAACAACCAAAACCAAACTAAACCACCCCTCCCCACCAGAAAAAACCTCCACACCAAGGAAAAGTCCTGGAATACATGATCTCCCTTTGATCCTTGTGTGTTTCCTCAGACTTGTTTTCTTGTCAAATTTCTCATTCCCCAGTCTGCTGCTGCTGAGGTGATTATCCCAGGACAGTTCCCTGTAGATGTTATAACTGCCTAAGTAGCCACCCTGGACTGGGGAACTAGAAAGCTTGCCAAACTAGCCTGAGGTCTGGAGGGGTTTGGGCCCCTATCTGCTTGAACAAAGCATGTAATGAGGAGTCTGACACACGCTGAAAATCTCTTTAAAAGTTGAATTTGAGATCATACTTTTCAGCAAAAGTGTATCTCTCAAGATGACAGCTTTGCTTCCATGGAACATCTCTAGCAGGGCCATTCTTCCTCCTCTCACATCTTTATCCACAGCCTCCCATGCTCTGCCCACTTGTTGTAGTTGCAGGTGTGCTCTTCCTTAGCCTGTCAGAAACCATTATAAGGCCTGACAATGAAGCAAGATAGATCACAACCTGTATATATAGGTTTGGGTTGTTGGCTTGTGCAGCATCTGTGAAGGACATTTAGGGTTAAATGAGCACTTCTAGGCCATGGACACTGACAGAACCAGAAAATCAAAATGAGTGACTGAACATTTATGTTTTGCCTGGGTTACTGGAATCACTTGCAGAGGTTTCAACTGTGGTATGTGAATCAAAGACTCATTTATGTTGGAAAAGACCTCTAAGATCATTGTTAACCTAAAACTGCCAAGCCCACCACTAAACCATGTCCCTAAGTGCCACATCTACAAATCTTTTTATACCTCCAGAGATAGCGACCTAACCACTTCACTGGGCAACCTGTTCCTATGTTTGACAACTCTTTCAGTGAACAAATTTTTCCTAATATCCAATCTGAACATCCCCTGGCAAAACTTAAGGTTGCTTCCTCTCATCCTCTCACTTTTTTACTTGGTAGATGAGACTGACAGCCATCTCACTACAGCCCAGAAGGCACATCACTATACTAGGAGTCTGTGAGGAATGAGAATGCTAAAGTGAGACACTGAGAAGGTCCAGCCTGAGGAATGGTTCCTCCCTATGCCTCTTCCATCATTACCACTGCACCCTGAGAACAACTGACCTCAGCCTCACCTCTGAGCCTGGGAAGGTCATGGGACAGATCCTCCTAGAAGCTGTGCTAAGGCCCAGGGAGGACAGGGAGGCGATTTGGGACAGCCAGCAAGGCTTCACTAAGGGCAAGTCCTGCCTGACCAAGTTATGGCCTTCTGTGATGGGGTGACTATATCAGTGGGCAAGTGATACAGATTCCATTTATCTGGACTTCTATAAAATCTTTAGCAGAGTCCCCCACAACAATACCTCTGGTATTAATAAAGGCTGTTGGATGAACAGATTGAGAGCAGCTCTGCCAAGAAGGACTTGGGGGTGCTGGTGCTGGTGGATGAGAGGCTGGACATGACCTGGCAATGTGCACTCACAGCCCAGAAAGCCATATGCATCCTGGCTATATCCAAAGCAGTGTGGCCAGCAGGGCAAGGGAGGGGATTCTGTCTCTCTACTCTGCTCTGATGAGACTCCACCTGCAGTGCTGCACCCAGCTCTGGGACATGCTGCATAGGAAGGACATGGACCTGTTGGAGCGAGTCCAAAGTAGGGGCACCAAGTCAATTAGAGAGATGGAGCACCTCTCCTATGAGGAAACATTAAGAGAATTGGGATTGTTCAGCCTGGAAACAAGAAAGCTTTGAAGTGACATAATTGCAGCCTTCCAGTATCTGAAGGGAGCCTACAAAGAAAGATGGAGAGGGCTTTTTAGAAGAGCGTGCAGTGACATGACAAGGGATAGTGGTTTCAAACTGAGACTAGGTTTAGATTAGATGTTAGAAAAAAGTTCTTTACCGTGAGGGTGGTGAAGCATTGGGACAGGACGCCCATAGAAATTCTAAATGGGCCATCTCTGGAAGTGTTTAAGGCCAGATTGGATGAGACTCTGAGCAACCAGGTCAAATGAGGGGTGTCCCTGCCGTGGCAAGGGGGTTAGAAGTAGATGATTTTTAAGGCCACTTCCAACCCAAACCATTCCATGATTTTATGATCTTAGTGGTCTTTTCCAGCATAAATGATTCTATGATTCCATGTTCTCCAACTCTTTCCTTGAAGTGGCAATGTCTGCAGGAAGGGAGAGCCCCAGTGGCTGTGCACTGTTCTTCTGAGCAGGTGTGGTAATGTCAGGGGTGTGTAGTCACCAGCTGTGGTCCAAGCAATAGGCATATTTTATTTCACCAGAACTGCACACTGCCATCACAAAGGCTTCAGAGGTAGTTTTTTTTTCTCTGCTTCTGAGTTGTTTAGCTTTACAACACAGTGTGATCCTCAATTTTTTTCCTATTTCCATCTCTTAATTCCAGCTGAGGTCACACTGTCATTCCCAATCACTGTGGTAGCTGCAGACTGACTAAACAGACTGACATATGTGAAGTCAATAAGAATGAAAAGAATTCACTAGAAAAGTAGATTTTGTTGTTCTGATGTGCTAGGACTGATAGTCTTATTATGTATTTTTTCTTTTGGTGGTCCCATGAGGAAAATTGGAAAAATCTAGAGAGATTATAAATAACAATCTTGTAATGGTTATCCAACATTTTAAAAGTCCAAGAGAGCTATTTGATTGTTTTCTTTTGTAAAATTATTTTTATCTTTGTTGGATCATTTTCACTTTTTCTGACCTTGATATAAAAGCTGAGATGCACGTTTCTGAGTCCCTATTCCAAATAACCTTGCTGCAGCAAAGCAAAGAGCTCTAAATGCCATAGCAGAACACCTATGAAAATTCAAAAACAGTTAAGACATTAGGTCCAGCCCACAAGATGCAGTTACACAGTGCTTCCTTTTCACATGACTGTTACACCTCTGTAATTGTACCTCTGAAGAGTCAGCCTCACCCAAGGCTTTACTGCTGAGCTCTGCCCCAGCTTGTCTGGAGCACATTAGTGACAGAACTTTGCTGTCACATGATAGAACCACTGTCCTCTGAGCTCCCTTCATGGATACAGATTGACGTGGGAAATCCCCCTACCATAGTAATTTTTTTGCCTTCCCTTTTGAATCCATTATGAATTTCACCTCCATTTCACAATGGGCCTACATTTAGTAAAGAAAATTCCTGTCCTTGCTAGAACTTGCTAGTCCTGAAACTGTAGAGTCTGTGCTTCCGCTATCTGTCTGGAGGCTCTGTGATAGAGACAATATTGTTGACCTGCCTAATGCTGTTAAATAGTCCCTCCTAGGCTGTTTACAGTTTTCTTGCCAATCTGGAATCAGAACTTTGACCTTTTGCCCCACTTCATATGTCTAAGCCTTAACTTGTCAATCATACCAGCTTTTCTGCTTTTGCTGTGTTTCAGCAAGGTTATTATGGTGTGCTAAGGCCATAAACCCACTTACACTCCTGTGGAAGTCCAACACATATGGTACTACTGACTCCTCTTATGATTCCAGCATGATTTTCTGTTTGTCCCTCACAAGATCAAGGAGCTCTCTCACTCTCCTGCAAACAGGAGCATGTAAGGCATAAACCCCATGGTCTCTTTTGAGACCCCTTGACATGTAAGCAGAGATTTCTATAGTTATTTATCTTCTTATCCCTACTTTTACCTTTGTTAGTCTCAACATGACTTTTTCTGTCCAAGTTTGTGTCTGCCCTCACAAATCACTCCCAATTCTCTTGTCTTCACACTGCTGTTAATGATACAGGAAGATCTAGAAACTTCAGTCCCAAAATCATTTTCAGAGTACTTTGAGGGTACTTAAAAAACACTTGTGTTTTGTTTGTACATTTCTTTATGAATTTTATTCTCTAACCCATCTCAAAGGACCATCCCAACAGATGACTCTGAAATACAGATTGTACTCAAGAAGGTACAAAATATTCTATTTTGAATTATAGAAGAAATTATTCAAAACAGCAGCTTATATATCTATGATCAAAACCAGATTAAATGGGAAGCAGAAGAGCATGCAAGTTGGTAAAGTGACCAAATAAATCTTTACTTGGTCACTTCTTTTGCCTCTAACATTGGAAAGGACCAGATTAGGCATTTTGATAGACTGAAANGATTTTTAAGGCCACTTCCAACCCAAACCATTCCATGATTTTATGATCTTAGTGGTCTTTTCCAACATAAATGATTCTATGATTCCATGTTCTCCAACTCTTTCCTTGAAGTGGCAATGTCTGCAGGAAGGGAGAGCCCCAGTGGCTGTGCACTGTTCTGAGCAGGTGTGGTAATGTCAGGGGTGTGTAGTCACCAGCTGTGGTCCAAGCAATAGGCATATTTTATTTCACCAGAACTGCACACTGCCATCACAAAGGCTTCAGAGGTAGTTTTTTTTTCTCTGCTTCTGAGTTGTTTAGCTTTACAACACAGTGTGATCCTCAATTTTTTTCCTATTTCCATCTCTTAATTCCAGCTGAGGTCACACTGTCATTCCCAATCACTGTGGTAGCTGCAGACTGACTAAACAGACTGACATATGTGAAGTCAATAAGAATGAAAAGAATTCACTAGAAAAGTAGATTTTGTTGTTCTGATGTGCTAGGACTGATAGTCTTATTATGTATTTTTTCTTTTGGTGGTCCCATGAGGAAAATTGGAAAAATCTAGAGAGATTATAAATAACAATCTTGTAATGGTTATCCAACATTTTAAAAGTCCGAGAGAGCTATTTGATTGTTTTCTTTTGTAAAATTATTTTTATCTTTGTTGGATCATTTTCACTTTTTCTGACCTTGATATAAAAGCTGGGATTCACGTTTCTGAGTCCCTATTCCAAATAACCTTGCTGCAGCAGAGCAAAGAGCTCTAAATGCCATAGCAGAACACCTATGAAAATTCAAAAACAGTTAAGACATTAGGTCCAGCCCACAAGATGCAGTTACACAGTGCTTCCTTTTCACATGACTGTTACACCTCTGTAATTGTACCTCTGAAGAGTCAGCCTCACCCAAGGCTTTACTGCTGAGCTCTGCCCCAGCTTGTCTGGAGCACATTAGTGACAGAACTTTGCTGTCACATGATAGAACCACTGTCCTCTGAGCTCCCTTCATGGATACAGATTGAAGTGGGAAATCCCCCTACCACAGTAATTTTTTTGCCTTCCCTTTTGAATCCATTATGAATTTCACCTCCATTTCACAATGGGCCTACATTTAGTAGAGAAAATTCCTGTCCTTGCTAGAACTTGCTAGTCCTGAAACTGTAGAGTCTGTGCTTCCGCTATCTGTCTGGAGGCCCTGTGATAGAGACAACATTGTTGACCTGCCTAATGCTGTTAAATAGTCCCTCCTAGGCTGTTTACAGTTTTCTTGCCAATCTGGAATCAGAACTTTGACCTTTTGCCCCACTTCATATGTCTAAGCCTTAACTTGTCAATCATACCAGCTTTTCTGCTTTTGCTGTGTTTCAGCAAGGTTATTATGGTGTGCTAAGGCCATAAACCCACTTACACTCCTGTGGAAGTCCAACACATATGGTACTACTGACTCCTCTTATGATTCCAGCATGATTTTCTGTTTGTCCCTCACAAGATCAAGGAGCTCTCTCACTCTCCTGCAAACAGGAGCATGTAAGGCATAAACCCCATGGTCTCTTTTGAGACCCCTTGACATGTAAGCAGAGATTTCTATAGTTATTTATCTTCTTATCCCTACTTTTACCTTTGTTAGTCTCAACATGACTTTTTCTGTCCAAGTTTGTGTCTGCCCTCACAAATCACTCCCAATTCTCTTGTCTTCACACTGCTGTTAATGATACAGGAAGATCTAGAACCTTCAGTCCCAAAATCACTTTCAGAGTACTTTGAGGGTACTTAAAAAACACTTGTGTTTTGTTTGTACATTTCTTTATGAATTTTATTCTCTAACCCATCTCAAAGGACCATCCCAACAGATGACTCTGAAATACAGATTGTACTCAAGAAGGTACAAAATATTCTATTTTGAATTATAGAAGAAATTATTCAAAACAGCAGCTTATATATCTATGATCAAAACCAGATTAAATGGGAAGCAGAAGAGCATGCAAGTTGGTAAAGTGACCAAATAAATCTTTACTTGGTCACTTCTTTTGCCTCTAACATTGGAAAGGACCAGATTAGGCATTTTGATAGACTGAAATGTATAATTATTAAACTTTACTCATGTGACGTTTCTTTGCAGCCCTTTTCCTAGTATTTCTTGAAGCAAGAATCTCTCAGGGTTTTTTTTATATTAATATTTTTTCTTTTTATTTCTTTAATTTGACCTCAAATGAAGAATAAACCTTGTTCATAGCCTTCAAAGACTATTTTTAGGTTGAAAGTTAATCGAAAATTAGTAAGGTAATGAAGAAACATTAAGGCAGAGGAATTGTCTCAAAAAGGCCACATAACCTTGAATATTGGAGTTATTTCTTTTTTGTTGATTTTGATCATCTTCCACACAGTATTTAAAAATATATAGTACACCTTGTACTAATATCTTGGAGAAAATAAGTTTTGGAAAAATTCCATAAAATAGGAATATTTCTGTCATATACCATATGTATTTTTCACACTTCTGTACAAACATAACATCCTACTCATTTTGTCTTGTATGAACTTGTGAGGGTCCCAACTCTAAATAACCTCTATATTTAACTTTTTTAATGTGGTTTTTCTTTCCTGTCAAATGCATTTTGTTTATATTAAGAGTCTTTTAAGTCACTGTTTTGTACAGGTGTGTAGGAAGAGTCTGGCCATACTTTTAATCCTCTAATTATGTAACTTAATTTCACATCTGAAAGTTTTACTGTGCAGTAATTGAAAGACATTTTTAATCTGAAGAGGAAAGGGAAGTCATATTCAGTGTGAAATCAGACTGACATGGTAACATTCCGATTAATGAATTTTTTGTTAATTTTAGAAGACTTACTTCCAAAGTAATTTACCGTTTCTGTGTTTGTTGATATTGGTTTTTAATATGACAACTGTGACATGCATTTCCACAACAGATGGATTAATGTCATTTTTTAAAAAATTATTTCACCTACACAGGTGTTTCCTGTATATGTTTGACATGAAATTAAACATTGCTCCAGATGTTCTGTTTGTAGCAAAGCCAGTTAATTTTATTAGAACATTTAATCACAGATCAACAGTATAATAGAAATGAAGTCTATGTGAAGTAGATATTTAACAGAACTTCCTAATGTGGAAGAATCTATAAAGAGGAGTGAGGTACATGGTTTTGTAGGTTCATCCTATAAATGCACTGATCCATCATGCTGCGTTTTCTGAATTCAGACCTGAAGCCACATTATTTGCTTACCTAAAATAATTTTGATACAAGATATGTATTTTTGACTGCAGGATATTGATAGCTTTTACTTTTGCTGATATATCATCTCCCTATCCTAAGGTTCAGTTTCAAAACAATGTATTATGAATTATGAGAGACTCCATATCTTTGGTTGTGGGAAGTCCTGCACTGTTTTAATGCTTGGCACCCTTTTGTTTATCTAGAGTTGCATACATGCACAGGTAATTGCCCTGCTTGTAATGCATGAACAAAGATCTTTTATGCCAGACTTAAATATCATTACATGCCTAGCTATTCTTCCATTAAGATTAGCTATAGATTTCCCATTAATTATTACATCAGATTTATTCATCATTAATAAATTAGATCTCTGTGTTCTGTCAGGGACTTCTTGGGACTCATGACATAGGTGAAGAAAAAGCTTTAATGTAGCCCTGGTGATTCCAGGGTAAATGTAGGAATATTCATAATTTTTTACTTTGAAATACTAGTTTATGTATATGGACTAATAACAACTTAAACCCCTGTGATGATTGATGTTTTTTGTTGGCCCGTCACCTCATTGTATAGAAGTTTGTTTTAATGAGTTTCTCTAATGAATATTTTATACTGATACTTGGATGAATGGCATATGGTAAATGCAAGGTAAATTACAGCTCTTTAAATAAATATTTTTCATAAATTATTTATTTTGTGATGCCTGTATTGGTTAGATGTCATGTCAGATGAAGGCTGGAAATTATTTACTCTAATACTTATTTGAGAGTTGAAAAAGTAAAAGACTTTTAATTATTAACAAGCTTCCAATATACTCATGTAATTTATGGGAAACTACCATAAATTGTGTAAGATTACAATTTTGTTGGGAGAGTTTTATTTGTATCATGCAAAATAGAATAATCTCTTGTGTCTTTACAAGAAATTTTATTTGTTCATACAAAAAATATTGTGTTATTCCTGCTAAAACCTATTTTGATGAATTCTGGCTTCCGAAATATTATGAGTTCTTGTCAACTGTCATTATTTCCACTATTAGTCCCTGGTTATTTTTAATGGGGCCAAAAATTAAAGTTAAAAATCAGCAAGGACATACATAGTGGATTGAATATCTTTGTTTTGTATTCAAGTCCACAACTTTTGCAAATGACGCTGCAGAACATAGCTATTTCTATGTATAGTAATGACCCAGTTCTAGATCCCTACTGAATTATTCTCACTTTCATTATTCTCAGTGAAATTAAAGAAATCTGAAGGAATTTTAGCATCTTTCAGAACTGAACTACATTTTCTTTCAGATATGCCAATGCCTACCATATAAAAATAAACCAAAAAGGTGGAAGACAGCTGCTGGAACACAAACACAAAACTGCAACAGTATCTAGATATTGTAATGTTTAAATATGCCATGTTAGAGATGAATATAAGTTATTTGTGGTCACCTGAAGATAGCTGGACTTTAACTTTAGACATAACTTATTATGCATACTCTTACTTACTACGAGCTAATTTCATGACTAATATATTCCATATGCTTTTTAGAATAAACAGAGCAAAAACTGTAACTAGATCACATCTGTTTTTGAGAGATTTTTATATGTCTGTAATCTAAATTCCTAATTCATGGCATAATTCTGATGTGGAACTTTTTCTCATCAGTGGTCTGCTTTGCACACTGTTCAGAATGGCGGCTAAACACATGATCTAGTCTTTAGGAAATAAAATATTTTCAGAGTACTAAAACTCACTGTCTTTTTCAAAAGTCTTTGGTGAGTAGTCTATGAAAAAGGTACATAGTGGATATTGATTATACAAACTAAGTGAAAGTGTTGAGGATTCAATGATCTTAAAAGTCTTTTCCAGCCTGTGCAATTCTATGATTTTGTGTCATGTGGTAGGTCTCTCATCGAGAGGAATGGCATGCTTTAAGTCTTATTCTAATGACCAGTTCAAAATGAACTGGTTTATTTTGCCTTGCAGTTTTCTTCCAGGAAAGCTACTCTTCATTTGTTCGGTATACTTCTGTTGCAACTGATATTTTGAATTGACTCAAGTAAATTCCCCAATAACTATATTTAATATAGTGGAACACTTCTGTTACATTTGGACTCCTCACATCAGGGCTATGTTGAATTATAAACCATGTAGAAAATAAGAAAAAAAAAATCATTTTAGGCGCATTTTGAAAGTATTTGTCTTAATTTTCTTCCAGTGTTATGCCTATGCTCCTATGTGCTTTAACAGGACTGGTAAAAAAAAGACAACATTTTTCTTGTCTACTTCTGACTTAAGCTCCAATCCAGAAAATAACAAATATTCAGAGCACTATAATCAAAATTCCTAGCTAAACAGAAATAAGAGGTGTGGGATTAAGTGTATGTTTTTCAATATTGTCTTGTTTTGTATGTACACCAACTGTGCAAAATAATGGTTGCAGACAGTAGGCCATTCTTTCAGCCCCACACTAAAACAGTTATCTGAAACAGCAGTTCTCCTTTTTCAACAAATCAACACTAATCAGTGACCAAGACAAACAAAAAACTCTTCTAGTGTCTTTGGAATTTCCTTTCCTCAACCAATAAAACCCAAAACAATAATGCATATGATATTCCCTCAAAATGAACATTTGCTCATGTTTTAAATTAAATAAAGTTTAAAGACCATTTCTAAAAGACATAGATAGATGCTGCAATGATATTGCTGTGAATATTTTCCTTAGAAACTATTCAAAGAAATTGTATATGCCATACATTAAGGCTGTCAACAAATTCAGGCAGCCATTCCTATGGAAGTCATCTGTATTTTCTGTTTTTTTCAGTTTCATTTTGGCTTTTTCACAACTATACCTCCTTTTCTGAAAATGCTGACCAGTGTCTATGCCCAACCCGTTTCAAAAATTACACCTCATATTGGAAAATTTTGCTTTAGATTTTGACTGTAGTTTTCTGTTATTACTGGCTGATTCTTACAACCTGATTTCCCACCCTGTCTTTAGAAACTTCAGTTATGTTAGTAGCCTTATCTTTTTGTAAATGTTATTCTATTTAAGGTTTTGATTTGTCTTCTCCTGGATTCTACTAAGTAAAGAATCCCCTTCCAATAGGTACAGAAATCTCACGCATGAATGTGCGTGTATAAACTAGTGACTAGTATGTGTTACAGGTTCCCCTCTGTGCTGGATCCACAGGAAATATGTGTCTGTTATAGGCACAGCTACAGGGGACTGGTTTGTTTTCTCAAGCTGTAGTAGCTCATGCTGTTAGCTCTGGAGGTGCCTGGTATAAACTACAGTGAGTTATCCAAGATGGTATCTCTTACACAAACGCACAGATGCCCACACAAACATGTTCATTGCTCTTGTATAGCTCTGCAGCACAGACTGGAAGTTTCAGTAGACTTTGGGTGAAAAAAGGAAAAATTATTCTATCTGTTATTCTCCTGGGTGGAATGGGTCTTCAGAAAGCTGTTCCATCCCCACACTCTTTCTGGAGTGTGTGTTTCCTCCCAGTCCGCATCACCATGATGTCTGACCAGGAGCACTTCAACATCCCAATATTTCTTACCAATGAGCTCTGTAGATACTGTGCCATTGAGAGAAGGCTTTTCAGTGAAGCTGGTAGCTCAGCTGGAAACTATGTTTTCTCCAGAGCCAAGTGTGCTGCTGCTCAAACATCTTTCCGTGCTGGTAAGCACTTGTAGTTTGCCACCAGGGGCTCCTTAGACTGTCAGACCCAGACTGTCAATTGTGTGGGGAAACACATCTCACCAGAGTCAGAAGACATTGCAGAGAGAGTGCAGACATTGTTAAGAGGTATGATGGGACAACAGAAAGCGTGGAGGGTTGAAATATGAAAGTGTTCAGAGTCAAGGAAAAGATTTGGATGGAAGGGACAGAGAGCTTAAGTGGGAACTTGAAGCTGGTGTGCATCTACCTCATTGTTATCTATGATTAATTACCCTCTTATGCTCTGGGGCCTGGAAGGGGTCACGGAACACAGCTAAAGGTTTTGCAGCACACCACATCCTACACCGAATTATTACTCATACGACTATGGGAAATACTCGTTACTGCTGATGAACTCAGAACAAATATTTAGCATCATGGTGAAAATTGTGTGTTACTGATGACTTGGTGCATGTGCTTCTACCCACAGGGAGCAGAACAGTGCCCTTGGAAGAGTCTGCTCTACACAGACTCTCCATGGAGTCAGTAGGTAGCAGAACAGCTAAGGCACATTGCCAAGAAGATGCCCTTGAGTGACTGATGCATGCGCTTGCCACTGGGGTTAGGTTAACAGATGAGCATGCATACATGCATATTTTGTTTTGCAATGAATCTGTTAGCTATATCAAAAGCTGGTATTTCGGGTTGAAACTGAACAGATTAAGGCTTGAATCAGTCAGAAAACACTCTGATGTATTTTCACCTTTTATAAGCATAGTGCTTTGTGCCATGAAATGCTGTAACACTTTCACCTGTTTTCTATAATCAGGATCTGCTCTATTTTGTTCACTCCTACCATCTGCAAAGATAGGGTTAGCTTATATTTAAAAGGCATGATATGCTTGCAGGATATGCTGTTTGCATCTAGAAGTTGAAGACAAAATAATATAATTTTTATATTCACAGTTACTGTGGGTGTCTGTGTATGATAACCAGTAAAAAATGAACTCTGGATTTCAAAGACAA
>VYXC01010327.1:15771-38271 GCA_013397175.1 Platysteira castanea | reverse complement strand
GGTGGAACTAAGCCATTGTTCACTCCCCTTAAAAAGGATATTCAGTGGCCAGTTCAGATTGCCCTAGGGACACCTAAAGCTGCATTAAGTACTTGTGAAAGTGAAAATCCACTGGGAACCCAATTCCAGTGTTTAAACCTCAGCATGAGAAGTGGAGTTCCTAGCAGGGTTCACTTTTATATGTCTCTATAACCAGGTTCAAAACTTACTGTACATGCAGGAAGGATCTGCTATTCCAGCTAACCTACAGAAACACTATGAAGAGACAGCCCCTTAGAAAATCACTAACATGAAGAGAAAAAAGCAAACATCTATTTAACTATATCATGACAAAGGCAGGAGAAACAGCAGCTATTCAAGAACTGAGAGACCTCTTTTACAAAGTTATGCACCCTATGCTTGGCTAAGAATATTTTTTAATGCTGATTTATGCTTTAATTGAGGAAAGACAAAAAATCCAGGCTTATTCCTGAGCTCTGTAATAAATAGAGCTGATGAGAGAAAAAGTCTGTTCCATTTCAAAAGAACTGGAGGATTTCCAACGTTTGCTTTTATTTCACCTTGGATACTCCAGCGGGCCTATGGTTTTGAAGTACTGTACATTCAGAATGACCAGTGGCTGAAAATTATCACCTTAGCTAAAAAAAAAACCAGAACAATACTTCTCATTCATGAGTTACAGGACCACTGAGGTCCTTGTGTTTGGATATAACACTGGCAGCTTCAAGACCTGTTAACATTTCAATGGGTATTTTGTGAATTACAATAAATGTAGGTGCTGAAGTTCCTGCTTTGTAAAAATGTATCTCATAGATATAGGTCCATTTGCCTCATTGCTATACAGTGAAACCCATAAGGGGAATTGCTGTTACTGAGATGGGAAAGCAGAGCTGAGCATACTCAGACATCATTTTATTATTTGAAACTGTCTCTTACCAGCTCTCTAGTTCAGCCCAAAATAAAACTTATACTTAAACATTTTTTCTTCTGGGTTTTGCAGAAATTTCTTTTAAAAAATTCCATTGAAACAGCAATTTTTTTGCTGGTAATGTATAGATGTTATTAATTTGTAGACCTGCATTCTTTTGCCCATATTTGGTCTTTTGTTCTACCTCTGGTGCTTCTCGAGCATAAACTGGCTATTAAAAGGTACTTCATAATTCCATCAGAAATGTCTCGTTGCTTTCTCTCTTGGTGACTCTGAACAAGATCACCATATTGCCTGCCACTCATGCCCATAATCCAGCCACATTCACCAGTTTCATTTTCTTTAGATTTTTTACCCACAATATATATTTTCAGATTAACCTCTAAAATGTTAACTCCTATCTCCCCCTGCCACTTCCAAAACCACAAAAACACACACACGGATCTCCAACATCAACAACGAAAAACAACCTAGAAACCTTCTCCAAGCCTTATTTTGCTGTTTTTCTCAAATCCCAATGAACACAGTCTGGCTTGTAAGTAAAGATGCTGGATGACATCTTAACAATATCTCCCCCCTCTTCTATATCTCAGTGAAATATTAGCTGTTATTGGTCTCAAAACTCTTTCTCTGAACTACCCTTTTCCTACCTGACTTCTTCTATTCCATAATGAGAGACTGACTTCTATGTCCCATCTGCCCATTGTACTTACTCTCATTGCCTGTTTGTTACATTTTCTGCTGTCTACTCTTCCACCTGTTTCACTGCCTGGGAGATGCTTCCCCTAGCCATGAGTAAATGCCTCTAACATGCCTTTGAAAGTTGTCTTTCAAAATTTTCAGCAATACAAACAGAAATGTTGACAACAGGCTTCAAGTATCCTAAGGTCATAGTCTGCTGACAAATTCTGTTCCCCACCCCTCCTTCTGTTATCCTTATCTGCTATGTTTTATTATAAGACCCTTAAGTGAAGGGGAGGGCATTGTTTTTCTACATGTTTAAGTACTACTCAGCAAAATGATGCCCTGGTCTATGATCTCAGCTGCCAGGGACTCTGGTAATGCGAATAATATATATAAGTGGAGCACATGCTCCTTGGGCACAGACCACATGTGAGGTAAATAGGATTACATCCTGCAGGTTAAAACTAGCCTACTATGGTAATACAAAAATGTATACCAGCCACATGACCCAAGGGGATCTTCTTGACTGCCTCTTGATAACGCAGGCTGCAGAGCGGCTGTCTGACCAAAGGAGAACTAAGCCGTTCTTGAATTTCACACCTTAAAACATCAATGCTACTGAGGCAGGAGAAATTTCCCGTTAAATGATTCACAGACTTAATCCCTTTGATATTCGATTGGCTGACCACAACTTAGCACAGCATGCTGCTGGAGTACATCTTTAGCTCTGACTCACAGAAAGATCTCATTCCCACTGGAATTCTGATGCAGAGACTGGGATTAAAACCAGATCTCACAGGGATGGGAGGAAGGTACAAGACTGCGACTGGCAAGATCTGGTTTATTAACTCCCATCTCTGCCATATTTTAGAAATTTTTCTTTATCTTAACCTTGGAAAAACTATTTAATTCCTCAAAGTTTTAATTCTTCATCTGTGAGTTCTCTCAATGAGCATTTACTGTTTGTCAAGCTGTGAGCTATTCAAAAAGTAGGAGCTACAGAGCTCTTAATACTTTTCTGTGCAAATATGAAAATATATATGCTAGGGATATAAGCAAAGCTGAGAAAAAGGAATTTAATTCTTCTAAACACGAAAAACAAATTAAGGGGAACAGAAGTGTTTCTCAGAANAAAAGAAGAATAAAACCCAAATCCCAGAATATGGCATTTACAGTGTACCTGTAGGCACTTTCAACACTGTCCACAGTGAGAAAGACAAGTTTTCCTGATGTATTCCTGAGAAATATGAAATGAATTCTACCAAACCAAATTCTACAAAAAAACTTTAGAGGAAATTCTCCAAATTTTCTTCCTTTTCTAACACTTTCATTATTCCTGCTTAAGCTTTCAACAAAATCAAGGTTTTTGTACTGGCCACCATTAAGTCGCTACAGCAACATGTATTACAGGCAAATGCAGATACTTTAAATCACCTCTGAAAACACGGCTGAACTCTCAAAACTTTCCTGTGGCCACAAACAAACCAACCTGCCTGTCAACAGAGAAAGCCAAAGAAATCCACCACTAGATAGGAACACAGAACACTATCATATTTCACACTGTCTACACTGCTAAATCCCTGTCAGAGCCCTTTCCTGCCACTGACATTGTCAAACACAAAGTTCCAGATGTTGTGCCACTCAGCCCAGACCCTGGTGCTCTCAGGCACAAAGTGTGCAGTGCAGACAAGGTGGTGAGGGAGCTTCTACCTGCATTGCAGTTGCTGAGATCTGTTCCCATCCTCGGGAAATCTGAGTTCACAGAGCTTCCGGCAAGCTGAGACTGATGCCTGCTGCAACCAGGATCAGAGGCAGGGAAGAGTCGTAGTACAATTGGGCTCTGGTCTCACAAAGTAAGTAGCAATTAACTGCACAGCCTTCCAGATGAGGCAGAAACCCAAATACAAGTGTGGGCCTTGGGAAGCAAGCCAAGGCTGTTCACATGAATGGTACGTGTAACCTGCCTTCTCCCAGAGCACTCAGCTGGGAGGTCATACCATGGTTTGCTTCTTCACCTATCAACAGATAATTGTGCTGGCTTTTTGAGTGGTTCAGGGCTTTTTTCCTCTTCCTGTCCACTTCCTCGGTGGGTTTCACTGACTCCAATACTCAGCTAAGGGGCACTGGTGCCTCCCAGTAGACTGGTTGTCACTTGGTGTCTGACTAGGGTCAAACGTGTGAAAGATTTGATATGAGTCAGTGCTTCTTGCTTCTCAGATACTTGATATCTCACAGCTGAAACTGAGGTACACGAGTCAACTAGGCCTGTTCATTTTCCAGGCTCAAAGGCAAAGTCTCTTTTCTAAGTAATGCATCCTAAGTTCATATAGCTACTGTTAATATAATGGAAGTCTTTAAAAAACACTGACCAAGTAAATATCTGTGCTTCTATAATTAATCATTTTGTCTATAATGTGACAAGCAATGAAGGGATTCAAAATGAACTTTCTTTAATACCATTTCTGTCAGAGATACCACAAATTTTGCCATCACTGTGGAACATTCCTGCAATCCTGCCACATTGTATCTTATAGCCTATATTATTTTTAACATTAATATTGGGACAGTAGATCAGTTTTTGTCATTCTTCATCTGAAGGCACTAAAATAATTATTAAAATATATCTATGTGTGAAGATAAAATCTTGTATTGCACAACCCTGTGATGGGCTATATAAACTGGAAGAAAAGGCTTCCCATAAATATTAGTAAGTTCCCATTTTGTGTATTCCCATTTTGTGTAAGGTACTTTTCAAACCATATTGTTTTTAGATGGTTAAAGAAGACAAAGAGACAATATCACACAGAAAGTGGCAATTGCAATGGAAATGAAATCTGTGTCTGTTTTACACTCATTTGAGTTGATCTCAGCAGCTTTTATCATTGCAGTCCAAGGATAGCATGCACACATTTTACATTTCTTCTGGGGAAAGTGCCTCTGAACTATGTCTTTTGTGTTACTGGTGAGCAGAGAAACAGCCAAGGGAGACAAGCACCTGAATCTGTGTCTCCTTTGCAGGTACTACCTGAGCTTCTTTTGCTGTTTTACTTCTCTAAAGGCAAGTGTGCAAAAAGACCTGCTACATTTCACAATAAGCCAAGCATATTCACAGAATCCAGAATCTGGAATGGGTAAAGTTAGAAGAGAACTCAGTGGTTCATCTGGTCCAACCTCCCTGCTCAAGAAGGATCACCCAGATCACATGGCACAGGATTGTGTCCAGGTGGCTCTTGAATATCTCCAGTAAGGGAGACTCCACAACCTCTGTGGGCAATCTGTTCCAGTGCATGGTCACCTTCACAGTAAAGGTCTTCCACATATTCAGGTGGAACTTCTCGTGCATCTGTTTCTGCCCATTGCCTCCTGTCCTACTGCTCGGTACCACTGAGAAATGCCTGATACAATCCACTTGTCATACTCCATCCAGGTATTTACAGACACCAATGAGGTCCCTCTCAGCTTAACCTCCTCAGCCTGTCCTTGTAATAGAGATGCTCCAGTCCCCCAATCATCTCCTCTGAACTCTCTCCAGGAGCCTCATGTCTCTTGTACTGAGTAGCCCAGGACTTACCTTTCTTGGCCTTGTGACTGCTCCAGCCTTATTAAGCAAACTCATCCTGCCTCAATTCATGTACATAAGCCACATACCATAATTTTGCATGTCTGAAGACATAGACACTGACCACTGTCATGCTTCTAATTGTAGCTTGGGTAAGAATGGTGCAAAATCACCAAATCTGTCAAACAAATGATATTGAATGAAGTGAGCTGGTTGAAAGGAATAGAAATCAAAATACAGCAATAAAGAATAAGATAAGGGCAAGGACAAACAGAAAGTTTAAAAAGGCTGTTATCATCATTTATTTAGATGTCCAAAAGTGTCTTAAAAGGATGCCACTTATGGTGATACACACTAGGACCAAAAAAACCCAGAGGACCGATGTGAATGCTCTGATAGACATTGTAATGAAAGAAAGCTTAGAAGCGTGTACAGAGAAATAAAGTAATAAAGCCGGTGAAAAAAAGAAGCCGTGGAAAGGGAATCATTTCAGCTCTATTGCTACTGCCTAGGTGATAGAGGAAAATTAAAAACAAACAAAAACAACCTGAAGAAACAAGAATGTTCAGGACTGAATAGTAGATGTCCTTCTGTGAATGTGGGGGACATCGAACAGAACCACAACTGTAGTCTTTGTGTGTCATGTACAGACTAGACATGAAATGTGCATGATTTAGAATGCACTAGCTGACAAAGAGTGTTGTTGCTTTCTTTTCCCCACATTTTCAAGTAGCTCAGTCTGAACTGTTTGATTAAAGTTCGATTAAAAATATGTACAGATATATATAAAAATATATACCAGTAGTCTGGTAGTTGTTTGTCACAAATATACCATGGTTGGCTGCACTACACCTATAGCTACTAGAATTATAAGTTGAATTCTTGCAAAGATGCAGTCTCTTCTGGTCTTTCCAAGAAATATGTTCTTTATGAAGTGTCATTAATGTCCTCCATTCTTTTCAGAAACCAACATTTCCCCCGTGTATGGAAGATGCTTCTCACAGCTAAGCTGTGAAGATTCAATGCAGGCCAGTGGCAATTCCTTGTCCATGGGATACACTAAAGCGGCATAACCAACAGTGAATGATCTGCTCTATCAATAGGAAAGTCTTAAAAGGAGAATATAGTACGTCCTTTCACTGAGCAAGGAAAGAAAAGATGCAGGTATTACGTATTTAAACTATGTATTTTGTGTCCCTGTTCCAAATATGGACTTGCATAGCTATATCAGATAAATCAAAAATCTGCATTTTACTCATATGATAAGACTCAGAAAATGTGTTACTAGTCACCTAAAAAGACAAGTTTATGTACAATATCTTGAAAAACTGTTTGACAACAGAAGGTCAGATGTGACATATATTTGACATCCTAAAACCTCAAACTAGTGAAACTTTGAGGTCAAGCAGAGGTAAAATCAGAATAGCCCTCTTCAGATTTTTATCGTGTATGATAGGACCACAAATAAACTTTAAGTTCCCTTAGCTTCTAACATGTCTGAACTTGACTGAAAGCGAAAGAAAAAGCTTATCTATTGATTTTCACATGTAAGCTAAATGGTAAAATAACCTTGACTCATTAAAGATGTCAGTGTTGTAGATGATTTGGATATCTTCGCCATTTGAAGGTAACATAATTTAATAACAAAATCAAGTTGAGTTATTCTTAAGTAATTTGCAGTGTTGCACAGCTTCAGATTTTTCACCTTTGTGATCACCCAGAATACTTTAGCATTAATCACAGTATTCAACAGTGGAAAGAAAAACTAGTTTATTTATTGAATCTGTACAAAAAGTAATATGTCTTTTTACCCTTATAAGTTTTATAGTGGGTTGCTTATTGAGATTTTGCCAGTGCATGCACAAAAAAAATGTGCATGCACTGGCAAAATGTGCATATATTCCTATAAATAGGAATATATGATTCAAAATTGCAAATTATTTTGCAAATAATCGGTCCATTGTAAAATATCCAGAATGTCTTATGAAAGAGTGTCAGTGCTTGCCCATGTGTTGTATAAATATTACCTATCTAGCCTGTCACCTTTAGTCTGTGAGACAACCAAGATTTTATTTCTAATTGGTTTTTTTATTACTATCAAATAAAAAAGCTCTGTTCATAAAAAATTATTAGGGCTGTTTCACCAGAAATGTTGTGGTCTGGGATTGTACCTTTTCCTAGGTAAAGTTGCCATCTCTTTTCTTACTGAGAAAGAATTACTCTTTCTCCACATTTGGCAGAATTATTTCAGCCATATCTCCTGATCTTTTTGGCTTCTAAATGGATACAAGAGTCAGCCAAAGATGAAAAAAAATTACTCAGGCTGCGTGGGATAATGAAAGAGTAGATGTCATGCTAAAGAAAGTGCCCTTATGGGAAAAAATATGTGTTCAGATGTGACATACTTCAGATGTGACACTGATATTCCTACTCTACATAAGTAAACTTTTGTAGCTATTTACAAATTTCAAAGGATAAAAATAGGTGTTCCTTATCCTAAGGCTTTAAGGCAGCTTATTCACCTAAGCAGATAATCTGTGATGCCCTAAGTATGAATATGATAACTGAGAATGGATGGGCTTGTTCAACAGGATTTTAAAATCACAAATGGAGTATGATGCTTATGCAATATTATCTTTATATCTAGAATATTTGTAACTTCTACATGTGAAGTTTCAAGTTTTATACAACACTGGAAAGAATTGGATGGATGCCATAGACAAGGTCCTTCTGAGATCCTCAATCCAAATAAGGCTTTCTAGTATTTTCAGAGCCAATTCTTGTCACCCCACTCCTGAGATGGTGTTTTTAAATGGTGTGTCACAAGTACAGCCGAGACATTTGAACCTGAGCATGCTTCAAAATCAGAGTGCTCCTAACTGGTATGGAGATGCTTTAGAGTCTCTTCAGATTTTCTCTTGCATTTTTGTATCAGAAACACAATATGTGAACTGATAATGGATTTCAAAACAATCAAATGTAAATTAATTAATCTTGGTTCTAAAATCCCTGGAAGTCCCTGTGCAGAATTCGCCTAAAAAAAGCAGCAGTGCCTAGAAAAGGAGGAAAAGGGGGAAGGAGGCTGGGTGAGTGTTCCTTAGGGTTCTAGAGTTACAAAATAAATTTGCATTTCCAGAGAGATGTATGATTAGAGTTTGGATAAGGAAGCCATTGGTGAAACTCAAGGAACATATGAAGTAGAATTTGTGTCTGTGCTTCTGCCAGTGCTTGAGTTATTGGGAACACTACACATCTAGAAATGAAAATTTGCTGCAACCTGTGGTGCTTCTAATTAAGTCAGACTGTGGTTACAGACCTGTGTCCAGAACTGTTTTCCTTTGCTTGAATTATGCTGGATGTCTCCTAGGAACAACTCAATATTAAGTTATCATTTTGCTAAGGAACACTAAGTGGGAGTTTTAAGATTCCCCTCCAAATACAAAAGGAAATATTTGGTAAAGAATCCAGCACTGGTCTGAATCAGTTAAGAGCTCTGCAGGGGTTTTTTGCCCCTCAAAGAATCACATCAAGAACGGTCTACAAAAGGAAAAGTCAACCTGTCTGAAAGGAAAACAATGAAAATAGCTTTATTTGGTAAAAATAAAAAACTTCAAGGCTTGTTTTCTCATGAATTTCTACTGAAGAAAAACAAAAGGTAGTGTCTATAACCCAAGTTAGGAGAAAAGTTGACCGAGTATTGACAGACACCACAAAAACCAGTTTAAAAGCTTGATGTTTTGAGGAGATGTACTGTTCTTAGAACAAACATTATTGCAGAATGATACAAACTACACTAGGGAAATCAGCTGGAATGGCGAGCGCTCTCTGAATATGTGGCAGCTTTGAAGAAGTTGGCAGGAGTGTATCTTTTTGGGACAGTCATAGATCAGGCATTGTGGGACAGGAATGTTTATGACACGTGAAACTGTCATCTGTAAAAGCTTGCAACCTGTGAGCAGATGCCTGTACAAACACAAGTGCTTGAGCATTTGGAGCTTAGAAAAGAACAGTCATATAAAACTTTGTTGTAACAGTAAGGATTATATTTTTGAAGTGACAAACAAAATGCACAGATATTTTGGAAGAAAGCCTTTTTTTTCCCCCAAGTATCCATCTGAAGGAAGTGGGGGAGTAGCCCCCAAATCAAATGGTAGATGGAAGATGGATTTATACTTTAAAACAATACTATGAGATACAAGTTTGCTGGAAAAATATGCCTTCAGCAGAGACAGTTATGAAGTTGTTGGTCTTCCTTCCTCTGGATACGTTCTCCCTGGGACAATGACCACAGAAAAACAGGTGAGGAACAGAGAGCATAATGTAAAAGGGACACCAGGGTGATTCGTAAGCAGAAAGGTACTCCCCTCTGTTTGATAGGATACAGTTTAAAAGGAAGGATGGATGAATGTTTGAATGTTTGAATGTGTTCTATGAATTAAATATAATTGTTTAGCATAATTTAAAACTAACACATAATATCTCACTGCCAAGAAGAAATGATTTAGTCAAAGTCCACAAAATCTTCCTTTTCATCTCAAGTAGAAGGCTTCCAAAACTAGAGACCACTGCTGATATAAAACATGCATGTCCAGGAACTTGTCTTGGTATCCTTCGTATGATAAATCCAAACTCAGAGATATTGTTACTGAGTATTTATTAACAAGATAAGATAATAATGCATAAGAAGAAACATGAAAGTTGGTTACTTAAACTTGTTAGAACTTTTCATTTGAATGGACAATTAAAGCTAAGCATTAAGCCAATTTTGCAAGGATAGAATGTAGCAGAATACACAAGGTAGCACATTACATCAGAGATTTGTTTGGGAAGATATCACTCAAAATCACAAAGCCTTTGCTTTGGATTTAAGTTGCGCCTGCTACAAAGTTTTGGTGGTGTTAGAGGTGGGCATCTGACAAAATACCTGTTCAAACCAGGAAACAGCATCAAGGGTTCCATAATCATTCACCCACAAGAAAAGTTGTTTCTTCACCTAATTTTGAAACTGAGTTTCTAAATATAATAAAGAGAATGTTTCATCAAAGATGGTTAAGAGTGTATCAGGCATCCGAAGGAACACCTCCACCTGCAAGGAGCAGGGAGTTGGATTCAGTGATCCTTATGGGGCCCCTCCAATTTGAGATATTCTATGATAATATGTTCTTTTTTGATAAATAAAGTGAATTTCTGACTTCAAAATTTTCAAAAAGCAAACACAACAGTACTGGTGACTGCTACAACTACTGTTACGTTAAAGCAGCTGATTTTCCAAAATTTGCAAGTATTAACAAGTAAAAATTTATCAAGAATATCCTGATATATATCAATGAAATTAGAATCTAAGAAAAAAAAGGAATATTGGATTTTTTGGCTTTAAACTGCTATAGACATGACAATAGAACAAATAACAGTATATGATGGAAGGAAAAATGGGAAAGCAAATGAAAGTGGATATAAGCTGCAAGTTAAAACCTCTAGGAGAGCTAAAGGAAAGCCAAATGATATTTCAATGAAATATCAATTTCCCATAGAATTTTAAAAAGTAAGAATGCTTTAAAAATCTTATTGATAACATCTATAGGTTCACTGCTAGGTTTGTTTGATCACATACTGATGTATAAAGACAGATATTTCAGCAGATATTTCGGTTATTTATTTGAAAAAAGCCCAGAGAGATGTACCTGTCCCATGTGATGTTGTTGTAATTGGAACTTTACCCTCTGTGGCAAAGGTTTTTAATATTTTTAAGTTAACTGGCCAAGATATCTCACACTCAGGAACTACCCAGAATGTCTCTAAACCATAAATATTTACCATAAAGAAATGGGAAACAGGGCAAATTCCAAGGGACTCAAAGACTGTGATTTCCAAATATTTCAAAGGGTTCAGAAGTTTAACCAGAGAATTACTAATGGGACAGAATGGTGCTAAATTTAACTATAAAGACATTACTCACAAAGTAGCTAGAAATTTAATTAAAAGAGGGAGAAGTATAGTCAATGCCAAATTATTCTTCAAAAGACAGGAATTTTCATCAAGTTGTATGGAGGGGTTTTTTTGACCCTTTTAATAGGAATAAAGACTTCAATTATAAAAACATTCTGCAGGTAACTGGGATTTCCTCCATCCAACTGACTTACTACTAGAAGATAGTATGGTTAATAGTAGGTTGAGCCTTATGTGGTTAATAGGCCACACAAATTTGCTTTATAGAAAGATGACAGAAATTATTTGGTTTTGTTACAAAACAATAAAGTGACTTTTTCAGTCAGACCCAGAATTTCAAGTCTGACTCCAGTGTTAGCTAACCTCTTAATCAAAAATGCAGATGTCAGTATCACATCTTTCAAATGACACAGATGTTGGTGGGGTAGCAAATGCTGAGCACATCTCACTTTCACAGAGTGATTTGAATGGCTTGTTAAAATGGGTAGTGTTTGTACTTTTTAATACAGCACAATAAAACATAATATATTGGAGAATGAAAAAAAAAGAACTCTGGTTAGAGAACTGAATAATTCTGGACAGCAGTAACTTGGAGTTGAAACACAATACTAAGTCAGTCAGAGACAACTGCTGATCCTGCTCTTTCTGCAGGACCTGCCTCCATGGTTCACACTTTCCCTTGTGAAGTAAATAAAAACAATACCAGGTAGTAGTGTGGAACTCAATTTCACTTTGTACATAGCACAGGAAAAGAGTGAGTAGGATATATATCCATCCATACTTCATCAAGGACATAGAAAACCAGAAAGAGAGAAAGATTCAGAGACCCTAAAAAGGGCTTTGGGGAAAGAAACGACAGGTTTTAGAATCCAAGGGTTTAAGGCTCCTCAGTTACTTATTTTGTAAATTACATTGAGCGAGGCAATCAAACATCAAAATACATGGTATATTTACCCTTGGAGTCTTGAAGGCAAGATCATACATCCTCTTCAGAAATGTGCACCTGGGAGTATATTCAAGCTAGGAGTACAGCTGACTGACTCTGTGACAGGTGCCTCTCTGCAATGGCTCTGGATTCTGTGGGTCCTTATTTAAGGCCCTTATTCAATAGCTTATTAGATGTGCAACTCCACAACGAGATGGTAATTTTAACCAAACCTACCTTTGGCTTTCAGCAAGCCGTGGGTAAGGCATTAGGGTTTTCAGTCTCCCCAGAGACACATCTGGGCTGCTGCTTTCTTCCTACCAAATCCTGATTTTTCAAGCCCATTTCAGGAATTTCTGACCAAGCATTAGGTTCCTTTTCACACATCTGGCTAATCAAACTTACAGAAAGAGCTCCCAGTGTAAATCCTAACTCATCATTCTCAGTGCAGAATCCTCAGGCTTTCCAGCCCCGTATGTCTCACATACCTGCCAGCTTCCACAGGCCCATGCAATTTTGCTTTATATATAATGTTAGATCTCTAGGCTCAGTGAAGGATTTCTTGTGCAACAATTTGGATTATGGACTGCATAAATGATTCCTTTCGTCAGAGCGGTGTTTCCTGATAAAATTCTGTCCCTTTTCATCATTACCCTATTTCTCTGTTTCACTACCTCCCAGTCTGCCTTCAGCTGCTGCCTTGGAAAATGGATATCCTGGAATCACACAGAAGTTCTAATTGTGTTTTAAAAAAAGTACGGGTTGATGGACTGCAGTAAAATATCGTGATATCTTGACTATGCTGAGGGGTTGATCTCAGGAGGTTTCAGTTATAATGTACCTGGTAACTGAGAAAGGCTTGGGTTGGGGTGTAGAAATGTCATGATGCTAGTCAGAATTTAGGTGTTAACATTTGGGGGGTGGAGGGAGTGTATTAGCTCCTTAGTGGATTTTGTCTTTGTTTTTGCCTTGGAGCTTTTTTTGATAGCAACATGTATGTCAGTTATATAATTATTATCCCATGTCTTTCAATACACATGTTCTCATCCTAATGGTGGTTTTGTAAGGGTGTGAAACATATGAATGCATTCATATATTAATATATTTTGCAGTTAAAATTACCATTTCTTGAATTTGGAGGTAGATACTATTTGGAGATGAATAGAATTCCAGCCCGATCTACCTCTGCTTTCTCTTCTGCAAAACTTCATGTCTGTCTGACTCTATCTGCTGAAAGAGAGGTTGAAAATCTGGCAGTGCTTCTTTGTACATCAAAATGTTAATATTTATACCTTTTGAAAAATCACTTTTTTCCCAATAAACAAAAATCTATGTGGTAGAATATAACTTTTAATTTGATGACAAAACAAGCTCAAATACTGCATTATTTTGGTTTGGTTTTGGTTTTATTGCATCATGTTGCTTTAAATTTCATATTTCAATTGGTTAGTGCTCAGCTTTACTTCAGAAATTTTGGTACCATGGCTGTCTTTCTATTTCTGCTTTATTTTCCACTAAAATATCACATGGTTTGAAAATTAATTTGGAGGGAAAAAAGCATTTGCTACAGTAATATGTTTCATCACTGTATAGGATATCCTCTGTATCACTCCATCTATTCAGGGTGCTACTGCAATTAATGCAATCACTCTGTAACCTGGCATTTCATAGCAATAATGCTGGCCTTTATGTAGCCTGTCTCCTGTTTTCTATTGCATAAAACTTTTTACTGCAGATCTCAGCATGGTTTCGAAAATGCATCTGTCTTATTCTTTATTTTATCACACAACCTTGAAATAAGAAGTTAATTTCTATCACAAACTTGACCTTTAATGCTGTTGAGCCTTATCTTTTCTCATACTTTTTCTTTAACCTTTTAAGATACAAAAGACATCTTAAACCCATACAGAGCGTTAAATCCTAAATATTTTCTAAGCAGCTATGATCTACTTGCCACATTAGAGTTGTAAATTAAGGTCTCATGTGTTGCAGGAACCAGCCTTCCATATCACAGTTTTCTCCCCTGAATGAGGCAAGAGTCAGTCAGTAAATATATGTGGTCAACCTCAGATTTGCCTCACTGGGAGTTCACATGTATTTTTAACTGCCTTCAATTGTTAATGTATTCCTCAAATGAGATGCATCACCTTGAAGAATGACTTTTTGCCCTCTGGGAATATGCCAAACAAGTATTTCATTCACTATGATAATCAGTTCTACCTCCAGCAACATATGAAACCCAAATTTAATAGGCACTAGTGATTAGGTTTTAAGACACAGAGTCATCACTGTCCACTGTAACAATAATAATAATAATACGGGGGGAAAAAGAGGAGAAAAAAATGCACTGTGTTTGCTTTTAGGAATCATTAATAAAACCAATCTAACTATCAACATTTCGGGGATATGCTTAATAAATATAATGTGTCTTGTCATTGGAGAAGAAAACAATAGCAGTATTTTTTATTAATTTAGAAATTTTCTTGAGCATAAATAAAAGCTACTACTTAATTTGTATAACCCTGGAAGCCAAAAAAACCCAAAAAACAAAAACAAAAAACAAGAAAAAGGAAGGGGGAACTGCATATAATATTCTTTAAAAGCTTATAATTATAAGATTTATAATGAAAATAAGAGTGTGGGAGAGAAAATGAGAAAATCGAGCTCCCTGAACAGTTTTCAGTGTTCAAATTACCCAAGATCATCCTGAACTTAAACTTTTATAGAAAGCAGAAAGGATAGTTATATGACATTATGGAAAATAAAAAATCAGCCTTTAAATCAGCAGCTTCGGTTGTGGACAGTAAATGATACAGTGGTTCCACTTTCTTGGAACTGAGAAGCAGAAGAAAATGAAGAAAGATGCCAGTGACAGGGTGAGGATGATGAAAGCAGGCTAGCATTATGAATGATATGTTAAGTGATTGGCTCAGATGGAATCATGGGATTGCTGCCTTTTGCAGATGCTGATTTTCATCTATATTGTTTGCCTCTTTCTCAGAAAGGCCTAACATATGCAGAATGTGTGTGCATGCGCATGAGCGATACAGAACAAATACAGATATATATTCATATGATAAGTTATATATTCTTACATGTTCAGAAGCCACCTTATCCCTTTTAATGTCCTTACACCCCATCCATTTAGCTAATCAGGATGGCTTACTTAGACATAAACCAATAAACTGTGTCTTACATGAATTAATATCCTCCTGCTTTCTTTATTCATGAAAGTATAACATTTCTTTTTCATTTGTCTACCTCACTGAAAGGGAAAATATATCTGTTGTTTCGTTTCTTTTTTTTTTTTTACTAATTACTAATTCTGAAAGGTATCTTCTGATCTGCTAAACTGCATAAATACAAGAAATAGTATTTCTATTTAATAACAACGTGTTGTCTAATAGGAAGACATACTGAGGTCCTGTTACGTTTTCTTTGATGTGCTTTAAGCTGCATACCGTGCATTCTCTGCTTTCAAAGTAACAGGCATTAGTAGTATCATTCAGTCTGCTGGCTTCTTTGTGTGGACAAACAGAAAGATAAAATGATGCTTAACACTGATGAGATAGATCAGAAACACATGCATGCAATTAAATGTAATACTAATTTTGAAGGGTTGTTTTACTAAGATTACCTTCAGCAACATTTTTGGCATCATAAACAATCCCTAACTCCAAGCTTCATCTCTAAACATTAACTCTTTAGTGCCTCATTCATTTATTTGTAGCCCTGTATTTTTTGAATATTCTTGCTTTGCAATTGAAACAACTTGAATTTTAAAGTGTTGGGCGAGGGGGGGGGCGGGGGGGGGCGTCACATGCTAGTGTATAAAATAACACCTTAAATTATTTTTCTGTAAGATTCTGATGTGAGAAAAAAGTCTAATCTTCCCATTTTATCCAATACATTGCTTTTTGTAGCTGTGCAATTTAGGTACCAAGTCATTTGTTTCAAAACCCTCTAGCATCTTAAGAGATGTACACCAAGGTGTGTTGCTATCTAAATAATAACACGGATGTACTTATTTTCATCTGAATATCTTGTTAGAGAGTTTTCATTTTATGAATAGTTATGACGGCCATGATAATATTTGGGATACTGTTTCTGGCAAAAAAAGATGCCAGAGAACTACTCAGTTTAAAGTTTCTTAGCTTAAGATTCTATTCTAGATCAGGTCAGTGGCATTTATGTAACTAATTTCTTGCTGCAATCCTATCACTTCACTGAATATTTACCAATTGCTTGTGGGTAAAAATAATGAATTCCTTTTTTCAGAGCAATAAATATTGATAATTAACCTAATGAAGTATTATTATTTTTTCCAGGCTGGACATAGAATTGACCCAGGTGCTCATTATTAAAACTTTTTAATATATTTTTGCGGAATGAGAAAATGAACATCAGTGAACCAATATAATTAGCATGCCTTCTAAATAGATGATATAGTTATATACTTGTTAGTATTAGGAGATCCTACAAATTTCATTTATCAAGATACAGCCCAGCAGGCATTTTCTAGTGAAAAGGGCGCCTGTGAATCCCCAGTATACCACTCAGATCACCCCCTGAGGGGAAACGCAACTTGCATTCAAATCAAACGTTTTCCTATCAAATGCTCCACTAATGGCTTTCCTATGAGACCCAAGTCTCTCAGTCACCTACTACCTATTTAGACATGTCAAAACAGAATTCGTTGTTTATTTGTATTTCATTGAAGTGAGTCTGTTTTCTCATATTGAATTTGTATCCAAACCCCAGGTTGTCAATACTACTTAGTTAGATCTGCTGTTTGTTGTGTTTTTCTCTGCATGCGATCCAGGGGAAAAATTAGTGTCACTCACGCCAGTTTCAACCCTCCTATAAATCCTTAAGCAGTGTATTAAATAATTTTATAAAGTAACTAGCATATATACTGAGGGATCTTGGAAACAGTTCTCACATTGAAAGCTGTTTTATCAGATGTAGTGATGATTTTGCTATGCTAAGGTTTGCCCAGAAAAAAGCTAGGAAAATAACCAGTGTAAGGAAAAAAAGAAGGGGGGAGAAAAGCCATTGTTTTCAGTATTTCTCTAAATTACAGTAAGTTTAATTGCCTCACTTCAATATAGCTCAACTAGTCAGTAGACATTTGTGACTGCTATGATTTTTGTGAAAATTTTTTAAATTAATTCTGTTAGCAGCCTCTAAGTTAGTTTACTTGTGCTTAAGACTAAATCTGTGCATTAAACATTCCATAAAAACAAGAACTAAGTGTTATGTTTGATATGCACTTCAAAAGCCTAAAAGGCCAAAGAAAGCCCTTCCTTAATTATTGAAGAAGTGTCTGTAAAGGAAACATGAGCAAATAGCATTCATGCTTTCATCCCCAGTAACCTTTTATTGTCCTTTTCTTCAGATGGCCAAGTCAGTATATTTAATAAAGGGAGCAGCAACCATCAAAGAAGGCAGGGGTCTAATAAATGGTCCTGATTAAAGGCCCTGACAGGGTATGAACTTTGCATAAATTTTCCTATGGTGTCAGGCTAGGATCCTGATTGAAAACCCATTAACATAATCACACATTTAGAGGCAATGCTGTAATGTATCAAAAACATTTCCCTTAGTGTAATAATTTTAAGGACATTAAAATGCAAATGATAATAAGGAACTGTGTTTTAGTGATGTTCTGAAAGCCTGATTATTCAAATATTTAGTATGAAATATGGAAGCTCCTTTAACTAATGCATCTACATGATTTCAAAGATTTAATCTATATTTGTACTTGAAAGACTTTTATACTACTGAATATTTCCTGTTAATTTAGACTTGCAAAATCCAGCAAGAAATTTAGTTTAAATGATAGTGCTAAGTGCTAAGACCTTTTAACCTGCTTAGAAAAAAAAAAAAAAAAGAAAGAAAAAGAAGTCTATGTTGAAACCAGGACACAAGCCATGCTCTTTCATTAAGTACTGAATTGTTGAAGTCTGCGTTTTGGCATTGTTTGGCTTATAAAAATAGTTTTCAGAATTTGAATCATACTTTTCTCTATTTCTATTAAAATATATGCTTTAAAAAGATGGGCCATTCAATCACAGGAGTGATATTCTTTAATGCTAATTTTTAACAATAAAAGAAACACTATCCTCCCACACACAAATAGCCATAATTATGTAAAGAATGACTGCTTCAGACTGATGACTTTCAATATGCTTGAGTCTAGCATACTGGTATAAGAGGCCAGAAAGGTCAACAGTAATTCATAACTGCTATAAAATTGTGTAGCATCCTAGGGCTTCTGGAGGATGCTGACATTATCATGCTTCTTCTGCTGGTTTGTATATGTAAATTTGTGATAGGAAGTGCACTGCTTTGCCATATCGCATGCAGAGCATCAATCAGGCAGTAGAATACATCAGAGTATTTTCATTATGCCTAGTTATTTACTGCATCAGAAGAAATTACCCTGGCAAGCCAAGCGGCCTTCTCTGGATAGCATGATATGACCAACCAGGTTTCAGCTCAGAAGTCTTGTAAACATTACAGGATTAATCTCACAATCACAATCATCAATCTTTTCCTAGTCCTGCCTGGGTGCAACTGCGGAGATTGGTAACCAGGCAATGTAGATTTAAATTTAACCCTGAACATCAAGAGCTATATGTCAGATCTGTGCACCATATTACAAACACCTATATTTTTACTCCAGCTTTAGTACAAAATGATGAAAGCATAAAATTTTTGCACTTAAAATTCATGTCTAATTTTTCATTCCCATTTTTGATGCATTACAGGGAAATAAGAAATATTCTGAAAAATATACATTTCGTAATACCAGAATCTAATGCTGAAACGTTGCACCGTGATGCCTAAATCTAATGTATGTATTAGAGACAACTGACACTGCAGTAAAATGTGGAGTAGTAATACAGGTTCAGGACCAGACTTGGGCTCCCTGGCACTGAGCCATTAGAGGTTAGGGCACTGTAGGGGTAATGTACTTAGCCTCTAACAAATGGAGCATTAAATACATCACGCTGACTCATAGGTAGCACTGGCACCAGTTTCTGAAATGACTGCTTGCTTGCCCTCTTGCCAAAGGAGGGAGAGATTCTGGCAAATCTAGATCCTCTCTGTAAAAATGAGAAGCTGGGAAGTGAGAGCAGCCTATATGAATGTTTCATCATTGTGTGTTTAACTATGTGCAGTATATAGCCTAGCCTACTGAGATAATGCAGAAGATAACATGTATTCTTCTTCCTTTTTTTTTTTTTAAGTGACATGAAAATAGCAGTGATAGTGATCATTTTTCAGTAGTCAAGAAACAATAAATATATAATGAGTGAATCATGTATAGAGACTGTGTGGCAGTTTAATTTGAACTCTGATCTTTATTTTTATTCTTGTTCAAAGTACTTTTTTGCTGCATGCATCCTAAACATTTTTCTCCCTTTCTATCTGTCCATGTTTTTCTCTCTCACTATCTCTGTCTCTTTGTCTTTCTCTTTCTCCCTCTTTCTCCCATATATAGTTGCTCTGTTTTATAGAATGCCTATAAAAACTGTTAATAAGCTAGGGCTTACTTTTATGGTTTACAGAAATATTAATTTCCATGGGTTTCTGCCTTTCTCTTTATTTAATCAGAACTGCAGGCACTTTTCTGCTGTATATGAATGCATTCCCTCTGTAATAGGTTCCTGTTTAGCAAGAGAGCTAGCCTCTGCCTACTAAATAATTCCCGTATAATATGCAGCGATCATACTCATTTGGTCTTCAATGATGAAAACTCGGCAACACAGTGCTTAGCTGATGCACAGATGTGAAACCACTGATTTCAGAGATGCTTCCTGATTTATGCCAGCTGAATGTCTCATTTAAAGCATGCTTTCCTTCTACAGATGTGGGGACTGAACAGTTAAATGCGGATAAGATGGGTGTATTGCAGTGCTTGCTCCATTATTTCTGTTCACAATCCTCCTCCCCCAAATTGATTTTTTATCTCTTTGACCATTTTTAAATAACTAATGGCCTGATATACTTTTGTGACTATATCTAGTCACATGCTGTTCCCTTCACAGGCCCAGTTAAACCCACGATACATAAGTCTTCCAGTGCAGATAAGACAAATGTGTACCACCTCACACAGATGAGCTTGGTGCACACTGGGGTGTGAGGGGTTCGAGACTTACCTGTTTGCAGACAGGACAAAGCTCTTTAGGAGGCAAAAAGCACATTGATACAATGAGCTGGCAATATGATTCCAAGTTCTTTGTGTCTTGTTACCATAGTGAGATTAGGCATTTCTTTGACAACAGACTTGTAGAAATTTCTTGGGTAAGCAGGAAGAGATGAGAATTGCATAAAAAAATAGCATGGTTTAGCCCCCTAGTGCATGATACGCTTCTGCCTCTCATGCCCAGAACATCTGCAGCCTCCGGGTAACCAGAGTACAATCCTTTGGGCCCAGCTGTGCCATGGCAAATGTAACCTCACATCCTTCTGCTGGTGCATGGTTAGGTTGGCAGTACCAGAGGTGGTGAGCAGGTGCACAGCTTCGTATGCACACATGGAAGCCCAAGACTCCTGACTCTGAGCAGCAATGGAGATTACAGATTTAAACCATGGCCTGCACATAATGAAACAGTGGTACCTTCACTCTCCTTTGTAGAGAAGTAGACTCTGTAAAGAAAAAGAGCTCTATTCTCTCTTCCCATCATTAAAAAACACCATTAAAACGAGATATTAATCTTGTTCAGTGCTAGAAGACAGTGATTATTATTATTTCTGCTTTTAATATTAACTGATGACACAGCATGAGAAGCTGACTTATTGTAAACTATCACAGACCAAAAGCAGGCTGAAAATTTCACCCTTTGCTAAGGCTGAATCCACAGCATGACATAAGGCAGGTCACTAGACTCTAAACTTGAAGGAAGTTTGCCCTAGAGAGTGTTGCAATACACGTCACCTTATTAATTTAGAGAGCTATTAGTGACAGGCCACAAACCCACTCATAAATTTATAAAGAGTAAAGGACTGAACAGAACTGTTCAATTCCAGAAATTGCTCATGTGTTTGGTGAATTATGAAATATAATTTTTGAACCTCTTGTACTAGATACACCTAGGAAATTCTGAGCTGGCAATGTTTTATGGGCCTGGCAGATTTTTCTAAGCCACTGAATGACACTGCAGTGTATGCCATCATATGAAGACCTGCAGCTCTAGAAGAGGCAAAGGAAGCATTCCCTCTGAAGCCCCTCTAATACGCCTGAGCATTTCTAGCAGCTGCCACCCTCACAGAAAAATACCAATAAATGATGCTTAGTGTTAGGAGCTGAGAGCACTAGTGCACTGAGGACATCACCCAACACCTGGGAGGACTCTTAGGCAGTGAGATGTCATGAGCAAAATATATTTCCATGACTTCTCCCAGTCTTCTCATTTCCATTCATAGCAGCAGAACCACTGGTACACTCCGTGAGTGTTATCAGCTGTGGCTGCAGGAGTTACTGTTCCACCTGTAAGCAACAGCTGTGTGAGAAGGAGCTTTCCAAAGCTTAACAGCTTGGCTACTGACGACGCTACCTACATGATGTGCCATTAAAAAGGATATATGAGATCACTTCAACCATTCGCAGTTTGGCAAGGCTTAAATTCTGCTTGTCTATACAAGAAGTTAGTATGCAGTAAGCAGGGGAGTGAATTAATGGAGCACTAACTACAGCACCTCACAGGACTGGGCTCTTTCTTTATATGCTGTTTAGATAATACGTTCTTTAAGGAAAGTACTCTATCTTCATTCCTGTCTAAATAGGTACCTTTTTGTATGGATATTCCTAGTATGCATTGTTTGGTGCTACACACTTCACTTTCTACTAAAGGCTATGCCTTTGCAGTATAGCCAGATAATCATAAATTCACATTAATGCTTACTAGTGTCTACGTCCTCCATCTAGACAACTCCAACCAAATGGTGGCAGAGCCTAAAGCAGGACCTGAAACACATTCCTTTACACACAAGCCTGAGGCTATCTCCCCAGCTATTGCCCCAGTTAATCTCAAACTCAGGGGAGGTAGCATGATGTTGTGGGAGCAGTGATTCTTAAACAGCAATGAAAAGCAAGAAACAGCAAGACAGGGGCATCAGTCTTGATGGTTTACACTTAATTAATAAAATCTAGGACTCACTACTTATCCTTTCAACAACAGCACCCTATACATTTTTAAAAGCCTTCCCAAAATTATTCTTAGCTTTGGTCCTCTGAACTCTTCTCAACAGTTTGGTTTTTTCTTATCTCTTGCATTGTCTTGGTTTGAAAGACAGGTGTCTGCTTAAGGAGGCAGCAGCCTCCCTTGGAATGGAAAAATGCAACTCCCCTCCCTCCAAATTTTTATAATTTTGAAATTAAGGGGCTTTCAGGCAAAGATATGGAGGATAGGAATAACAGTTCTTTTACTAAAATATATATAAATAAAT
>VYXC01010327.1:0-10962 GCA_013397175.1 Platysteira castanea | reverse complement strand
TTTCCCTCAGGGCTGGAACCTTGCATTCATACAGCACTTCACACAGTGGGACCTTGATCCTGGCCAGGACCTCTGAGTGCTACCATTATACAAATAATAATAAAATGAAGCAGAACAAAACAGGAGCCCTATGGGCTAGTTTTCAATGCTCCTATCTCTTCTTCATTAAAATTAAACCAATTGAAAGATAACACTGAGAAATGGATTTTTTTCTATTTTATTTTCACTGATTGTACATTTTCATAACATGCACATCATGAAATGAGTGGATGACTCATTTTCAAAAAGAAATGATAACACTGGATTCACTTGGTTTTACTAGGCAGGCTGCTAAGCATACATTGTTTGGTGGCATCCTATTCTCCTGGACTACTAGTAATTTTCAAAGGGATTTAATGCTCTGATACAACACTTTCTTTTTAATTGTTACTATTATATTATTTTTACAATTTTAGTCTGTTAAACAAATCCACAAAAAATGCTTAATACCACAGAAACAGATTGAGCTAAATTTATGAAATTTACAGATTACCTAAAATGCTAGTAGTTAATTACAGTCTGCTTTCCCTGGCATGTCAGCTTGATTAAATTTGGAGTTCCAAGATGAATTGGCCCAAATTCATTAGTGTTCCCCGGGTGCATATGTTGGTCAAGGTCAAGCGAAGCACATTGACTGTAGTGTTAGTCAGGAGGGGGAAGGGTTTCTAAAGAAGGTGGACTCTTAAAAGGTCTGGGGTTGCAGCAAGAAACTTTGATACTTTTTAACTTAATAAATCTTGACAGCCTAATCATGGCTAAGCCTTTGCAGTGTTATTGGTACAGATGGCAAAGCTAGACATATTTAAAGAGATCTCAGCAGCTAGTGGCAGGAGAGCATTGAATCCAAATGCACTGTTGGGCTCTCGGAGAAAGTGCAAGAAGGGAGGATAAAAAGCTACACAGCATTTCCATCTCTTGACATCTCCAACAGCCTCAGATACAAAATATGATAAGGCTCCTGCTGAGCTAATAAGCCCAACAAATGTCTGTGTCCATGAAGTAGATGAAGTGGGATCAAGTAGTTGGGGGCTGCTGTATGAAAATAAGCCAGCACCCAGGGTATAATGGCACTGTAGAAAGCTGCAAGGTCAGGCTGATGACAGAAACACTGGATAAGCAGAGACCCCATCAGTAAAACAGGTTTGCCTGCTGGATCTGAGCCACATAACTATTAAAAAAAAAAAAACCCACAACCCTATGTTTCAGANAAAACTTGTCTTGTTTAGTAAATAGAAGGACAGTGTCTAGTTTGTTGTACGAAAAGCTGCAACTGTTTCCTACTTTTTGCCATAGAGATTGTAGATTAATAGTTTCTCTGAAAAATACGTTAAAACAGACCAGAAAAGAACATTTGACTGCAAACTAAAGGAGATTTTAAAAGAAGTAATACCAGATAAACAGATTTGTTCAGTATTACACTGTTTTTTTCTTAATTTCATGTACCTCAAATATATCTCTATTCATCTCACTCTTAAATAAAGCTCTGCGAGTTCCAAGAAAATAATTTAAGATGAAATCATGTTGGATATACAAGAAGGATAAATGCAACTTTTTTCATTTGCAGAAATAAAAAAAAAAAAAAAAAAAAAAAAAAAAAAAAAAAAAAAAAAAAAGAAGAAGAACTACCGATCTTGCTGAAATAGCACTAAAATAATAATTAGACAGTGCTCTGGAACAGGTTAAGCTGTTGCATTAATTCTTAAAGCATCATATTCCCCTTGTAAAGGTATGTTTGAAAAGTACAGAACCTTCTAATTACCATGAGCATTTGTTATATTTTGGAGATAACGTAAAAAAATCTGACAGCATGTCACAAAGGTCATACCTATAATTCCCTTTAATTATGTGATGTTTTAAATTTATACAAACATAATTATTTCTAAATTCTAGTGTGCTGTACATGTGCTACTGGAGCCAAAACAAGGCAGATCTGGTCCTATGAGTAGCAACAGCATTAGGAAAATAAATCAGTAGTGATAGATGATGAATATTTATGATTGTTTCTCTCCTACCATTTTAATCATTTACAGATATTTTCAGTTTTCATCCAGTAGAAGTACAACTGAACGCCGTGCCTCCCCTGGAGTCTTAAAGAGGATGCATAATAATGTGGCAAGCAGGCTCCTTCCCTGACTCCGGCGGGGTCGTATATCACAGCGGCGGGCCTGCTTTGGGATGCAGAGCCGCGTCGCTCGGCAGGAGCTCCGGGAGGCACGGTGCCTCAGGCAGCCGCGGTGTCTCCTGGAGCTCTGTGCCGGCCTTGGAGGAGGGCATTGGCTGCTCCAGCCTTTGAGGCTGCAGCGTGTTGTTCCTGCCTAGCCCCGGCCGCAGCCGCGGCGCTGGGCCGAGGGGACGGCGAGGTGACCCGGTCCCCTCCCGGGCCCGCTCCCACCGAGGAGGGGCTCGGTGGCAGAGGCTCATACAGCGTGAGCGAGGGCTTCTATTCTCTTTGATCTTCCTGTGATGGTGCAAACTGGAGGGGTACGTCCCTCTGCTCCGAGGGGTTTTATTTGGATTAGGTTTGTAGGTGACTGCCACTCACTTTAACAGCTCATGTCTCCCTCCCCTCCCTTCCCTTCCATCTTCAATGCACATGACAGTATTTTTTCAGCCCTGCCAAGCATCCTAGTCTATATATTCACATTTATCACACAAACATCTCTGCACCTTTTTACTGTACAACTCCTTCCAATCAGCAAAAAGCCCAGGAGCAATAATATATTTAAAGTACCCTGCCAGAACATTTTCATTGCCTGATGGCTGAGGAGAAGAGGAAGTCTGTGAGCTGGGGATCAGAGTAGGAAGAGACAGAGGAATCTCCTCTGTACCGAACCCAGATCATGATGCAGTCCTGAGCACAAACAGGGCACTAGAAGTGACATAATATATGAAACATAATGCCTGGCATCAGAAGACAGTCTTAAAGCTCCACTCCAGGTAGTCACCCTAAGAGACCATTGCAAGCATCTAGTTCTGCCTTATATGGGTCAGAAAACACACTGATATCATGTCCTTCTCACTGCTCTCTCAGTGCACTGAAAGCTGTAAGAATCGGCCAGAAGTGAATGGGATGTAAAATTGTATGTAAACAAGTGGCACTGCTAAGCACTGCATTTGGAGTGGGACCTCATGCAATGCAAATGGTGAAGTGACCCCAAACAAAAGGCTGGGCTTTCGGGTTGAGTGCAGTACAGAAATTAATAAAAATAGCAGTTATCAAATACCGCTTACTGAATTACTGAGCACTGCCAGTTTATGTTTATAGAGAAGCAGACTCATTTCACCTTTTGAGCCAAACCAGACAGTGGTTTGCAGTGGATAGCACCGTTAAAACTAATGTATGAGATGCAGGACTGCTGTTTAGCTGCATTGTGGGTTATCTGGTCCACCACAAAACTGTTCAAATCATAGGTGAGTTGTAAAGAAGGAAGGGCCAGCTTAGGTTCTAGCTTAGCAGCAAATTCTGAAAAGGGCAGAGAACAAAACCAGAAAGACAAGGGCTAGTTTGTGAGACAATTCCTTTCCTTGGTTGAAAATACTGTTGCTAGTGCAGCCCAGTTACTTAAACCTGCCTGGATTTTTGCTACTACCAGTGGCTGTTCCTGTAAGTTGTAATGGATCTATATTTCACACTGAAAAGCCATGGCTGCTTTTTCAGTCATGCTCACCATACTTCCTTTTCCTGAAGCAAGTATTCATGAAGATTTTCACCTGCTCTTTGCAGCCATTGAATCTCAAGATAGGTAATTTCAGGTAGATGATCTCATCCTAGTCTCAGTGCATCTCTTAAAGATTCACAGGGCTGAACTATATCAATTCAGACAGCAGCACACAGGTTTATAGCAACTCAGAACTGATCCACTTCATCTCAGTGATATGTTACCTTTTTTTCAACAAAGGGGAGATGATCATGAAGAACTGAAAAGAAGAGGGAATGTGCTAGAAAAAGTTCTTAATTCATGACTTTTATAGAAATTATGTTTTTAATGAGGGAGGGAAAGCCCTCTTCATTCCTGAATTTATTAGTATTTAAAAAAAAAAAAAGTGAGGCAGTTGGCTTCAATATATACCCAGTAGCTGTGGTTTCTCACCTGCGTTACAGTAGAAATTTTAACTGGAAAAAAGGCTGAGAAAGAATAATTTTAGGAATTATTTGTGGTCTGCTGTGACAGGGAATGTCAGTGGTTATTCTACCCATGTAGCATCCACTTTTGGGACAAGAAGAACTGTATTTTTAAGAATGACCTGGAGATACTTATTATTTGAAAAAGGAAAAGGCATATTTAACAGCTGATACTGACACGTAAGGAACAGTAAGATTTTTGGAAAAAAATCGGGAGAAATGTGCCCCCATTTTATAGAATTCTTCATAAAACTTGTTAAAGCATAGATATAAGTGATCCATTATAAGATCGTATCTTTACATAATTAGTATTATTTGGTATACTTTTGTGTAAATAATTTGGCACTTACCTTCCGTCATCTTTTAAGCAGCAGTTAGACAAGTTGTAAAATAAAGTTAGTCCTTTACTTTTTGAGAATCTTTCTGAATTATTTTAATATGATTGTGAAGAGACTCCTAGAGTAATACTTACTGTTGTACTTTAGTCTGCCTAATCCTTTCATGCTGCAGAGATTTAGGAAGATGAAAACAATCTCCATCTCTTGTGCTAAAAAATTAAGGGTCAGCAGATATGAAATCCCAGGGTGGGCAGCATCCTCAGTGCAACCAGTGGCTGAAAGTAGTCTCTGTTTATGAGTGTGCAACACCCAGCCAAATAAGTAAACCTTATGTGGGAAGAAGGAGCATATACAGTCATCTAGAAAGTGAAAAAGTCAGTTGATGATTCCCAGGGTGATATTCAATCCCTCTGAAAATGCTCCAGGAAGATAAAACCCCTTTTTGTCTCAAATTCATACACTAATATACCTTATCTGCTTCAACTTAGGGCTGAGAAAGATCATGTCTGCATGTGAGCAACTCGCTTTCCTGCAGTGTCACCTGAGAATGGCATCACTGCTCAACAAGTGCAACAAAGAACTGCAAACGACTGTCCCAAATGCTGGCAAATGCATTAGAAGAATAAAAATGCAGCGAACGTTTTTCCCCAATGCCAGTTCGTTACAAAACTTTCAGATAGGACAAAAATCTTTAAGTCAAATTTTCTAATTGAATGTCTCTTTTGAAGAATGTAGATGCCTCTTGCATACATCCAGTGTGATAAAGCATTTTAAAAGAATTGGGCTGGTGCCAGAGAAAATCTGATTTTAAAAAATCAGTAATACATTAAAAGCATAACTAAAAGGGTCTGAAAAACAACTAATATACATTCAATTTAAGATGATTAATTTGAATAACTGTAGAAAGGGATGAATGTAAATGAAAACACAGGATTTTGCTATCATCTGACTTCATTAAGTTATTATTTTTAAAGTACATAGATTTTTTAATGATTAAAAAATAACAGAATAGATTATATTACACAATTATTTTAACATAGTTTATACCTTAAACATATAAAATATTAATTTCATCAGTATAATTCATATAGATTTTTATATATATATAACTACCAATTTATATTTGACTCTCTAAAATATAAATTGCAGGGAGTATTTTGACTGGATCTTTAATTTTTTTCCATTGCATCACAGTAAATATTTCCAGTCTTTTCCTTTATTTTTTTTTCTCATGGCAAGAAGTCTGTCTCTCACTGAACAAAGGAAATGATAGATGTGAGCCTCTATGATTGCTGAGAAGGCAGACACAGTAATGACACTCAGAAAATTCTCTTCAGTTCAGAAATCATATCTAGTACATTAGAAGCATTCAGGTTTCCAGAGCACTATGTGCAAAATTCTGTTTTTTCCTAGGCTCTTGGTTTGTTGTTAAAGTAAATTAAGTAAAACACATCAAATGAGCACATCTAAAATGTATGCCATACAGGATAATTGAATTTCCATCTTTTTTCTCTAATTATTTTAAATTGTTTGTTTTGAGGTAGAAGAGACATATAACGTATCAGAGAAGAATTGTATGTCTTTGTTACTAATGCAGTATGTAGGAGGCAATACATACTAGCACCTGAATGCTTAAGAAATACAGGATTTGAAGGTTAATTGACTCACTGACACCAGAGATTGGATTTGTCCCAAACTTTTCATAAATACAGAGACTTTTGTACAGATACATTGTGAGCCTGTATGTCTGTGACCTAATTCTGACTTTCGTCCACCTTCGGCTCACAGGAAAGCCACTCTGAGTTGGGACAAAAATATGGCAGGGGAGCGAGATGGCAGTGAAAACCAGAAATTCTTGAAAAGTGAGGTTAATTCTTTATTTTTTTGGTTATGCTGTGCATAGATATTTCTGGTGCCAGGCAAAATTTGAAATCGAAGTGAAAAATGTGACTTAAATAATCTCTCTTTACATTGCCAAGAAATAAAGGTGTTGCGGTCCCAGTGGCGATGAAGGAGGTGAGAAGGCTGCCCACATGGTGTTTATTCACATGGTTCCTCCCCACAGAGGGTGTTTATTCACATGGTTCCCAGAGGCAGACAAAGGCTGATTCCCCAAAGCAGGTAAAGGAAATGCATATTAGGCCTTGAGTTTTATATGGGGATGAGGGGGGTGGAGAAAGCACATGGACTAATGGTTTCAGGGCACATGAGCAGAGTTGGGGTATTGGGACCAATGGGGAGAACCCAAGGGAGTGGTCAGGACTAGGGGCGGGGAAGGGAAAACAATATGAGAAGGGCAGGCACTTAGTAACAACAGGAGTGGGAAATAACAGCACTATGTAAAGGGACTGTGTGTTTGTATACCAAAATCCACCAAAACTCTGTTTATTTATCCACTGAAATTCAAAACATGCCAAAGACGTGGACAACATTTTAATCAATCCTTGCTAGAAAAGTGGAATTTAAGTTTACAACACTCAGACTGTGATCATCATGGTCATTGAATACTAATCAGCCTATAGCAGGTAGCAGGAGCCATATGTCCCAGGATCTTACTTCCCCAAATTTACTGTTCCAGCCAGTACACATTTTTCTGTTCGGTCATGTCTTTTTCTTAAATAGCTTTCCTGGTTGTATTCATCTGCAGCGGGTAGAAACAGTACTTTTAAAAGAATCTTACTAAACGGTATAACCACATATACTCTATAATTTCTTAAACAATGTCCAGAACTTAACTTATTTTATTAATTTCTTTTTCTGTTAGGTTTGGTTTAGGGTTATGGTTTTTTTGTAATATTTACTAATGAGCTGTCAAGTATTTTGTGCTTCTATCTAAATCAATACAAAGGCCACACTGACTTCAGTAAAAAAAATTTGAATTTTGGAAAAAAATCTTTATCCTTTAGTTGATGTTCATTACTTCATAGAATCATAGAATGGTTTGGGTTGGGACAGACCTTAGAGATCAACTTGTTCCAACTTCCCTGCTAAGGGCAGGGACTCTTTCCACTAAAACGGTTGCTCAGAGCCCAATCCAGCCTGGCTTTGAACACTTCCAGGGATGGGGTCATCCACAACTTCTCTGGGCAACCTGTTCCAGTGCCTCACCACCCTCACAGTATAGAATTTCTATATCTAATTAATATCTAATCTAAATTATATTGTTGTTCCTTGTCCTGTCACTACGTTCCCTTGCCAAAAATCCCTCTCTCGCTCTATTGTAGCCCCCTTTAGGTACTGGAAGGTGCTATAAGATCTCCCTGGAGCCTTCTTTTTGGGGTGAACAGTTCCAAGTCTCTTAGTGTGTCTTTATCTGAGAAGTGCTCCAGCCCTCTGGGCATTTTCATGGCCCTCCTCTGGGTTCACTCCAAAAGGTCCATGTGCTCTTGTGCTAAGGACCCCATAGCTGGATGCAGCGCTCTGGGTGGAGTCTCGTGAGAGTAGAGTAGAAGGGCAGAATCACTTCCCTCGACCTACTGGTTCTGCTGCTTTTGATGAAGACCAAGGTATGGTTACTTTTCTGGGCTGCAAGCACACACTACTGAACATTATTTGTTCCAATTCATCATGTAATTTTGTCGTTTCCTGAAAATAAATGCTATAAGCCTTTGTTCCTGCTCTCAGACTTTTAGTTAGGCAGTATAACACATTTTCTACATATCATGGTTAGTCTATTCCCAGTAGTTTAAAAGTGCTTGTATTTCTGGTTTTCTGTCCATATCAGAGGTTTTCTGTAAACAAAAATAGAATAGAATAGAATATCTCATATTTAAAATCCGTTAAGTAAATCAAGGTATTAAATATTGGAATTTTTAGATGCTATTCTCTAGCAGGGCTGATTCAATCTCTGAAAATTTTATTGACATATTTTTTCAATAGAAAAGAAATCCACCATACTAAGTGTTACATGTGAACTATTTGGATTGCTTCTGGCTTTTTGTATACCAGGTTATAATTGGTGATCAACAGTTTCCTCAACTATAATCATGAGACAGCTAAAATCTTGACGATACTAACTGGTCTAACTGAAGTCTAGCACAACACCACTAGTTACAAATGTTTGCAATGAGATACTCTCTACTGTGACTCACACTTTAATTAATGCTGCAGAGAAACCTTATTCTTTTCTGCATGTCAACATACTTGCCAGAATTTTCATTTCAATTTTTATTGTTAGTTTAATTTTCATGTTCATTTGAATTAAAGGGAAAACATTTGGTTTTCATAGCAGTGTATGCAAATATTTTGAATCACTGGGATTTGACCTTCTGTAGTTTACAAGCTGTGTTGGCAAAGCCTGGCTTTTTTTCAGCTGCAACAACTGATATATTGCGTTATCTGTGGTTACTTGTTCTTGACTCTGAAGCCAATGAGGTTTTTTTCAGAGCCTTTGTCCAAGCTGTTGTAAAGCTATTCTGAGGGTATAGCAGCTCTCTCATCTGACAAGCTCAAATATTCCTTGCACTGAAGTTGCTAATGTTTTTAAAAAAAATCTTCCTTTGCTATTTGATGCATTTCTATACTCCTGGTACAGCTTAATACATGTGCTAACTGCTACCCTAAATTAATTTCCAAATATACAACACTTGCTACATATTTAGACTTCCTATTATTAGTTAGCTTTGGGTATGTACCTGTAGTGGCCTACTATTTACAGGGACAAGGAAAATTATCTACTGGCAACCTCGTGACTAAGCATTTCACAGCTAGAGCTAAGAGGTCTAGCTGGTATAAAAGCACTCTTCAGGGTAAAGTTGATGAATTGTAGTAATCCTGACTGGTGTCAGGACAAAGGATTCTCTCTAATTGAGCATGGCTGAAGAATCAGTAAGGGGCAGTATTAGTTAACTGGCCTAAAATGAAACTTTCAATAGGCCATCCCTCCCTCTCACACAGAAAATGAATTGGAGCATTAAAGCCACCCCCCTACATCATCTCTTATCAAAGAACCCCATCTCTTGCTCATACACAATATAGCCTGCTCCATAGGCTCTGGTGCCAACACTGCTGCTTTCTCCACCACATTGTGCTATGCAAAATTAACCAATTAATTAATCTCTTGTAAACAGAAACAACTTTGGTAGCAATGCATCTTTACCTCTTTGAGCCACTGGAGAATCATATCATTAATGCTCATTGGTTGCTGAAGAGCATGAGACATCCGCATTATTTTTATGAATACCAGCTCTGGCCCTGGAGTTAATTTCATTGAGCTTATCCTACCCTGGTTGGGTAGTTCCAATAAAAGTTTTGGAGAATGTTTGAAGAAAGCAAACAATGCTGAAGAAAATTAATTATTAGACAGATTATAAAGAAGCCTCGTTGAAACAATAGAGAACCTGGAAACTCTGCCTGTATTCCTTATACCTGGCTATTAAGAGAAGTCAGACAAGCTTAACAATGTTTTATCTTCCCAGCCCAAATCTGAGATCAAAGGGGACAGTAATCTATTAAAGTCTCTAAAGAAAATGGTGGAAGTAGCAGCAGCTGAAGAAAACACATGCATTTGGTTCCACAAAGGCTGGCAATAACCCTCACCTATGAATTAAGCGTGTCAGCTGAGTGTAACTTGTCAACAGTAAAATAAATATAGTTAAACAGTGAGAGCATATGGCTGCTCCTGCTTCATTCACTTGCTATGCTTGTTATGCTGCTTTGAGCAAATAAATAATGCTTTGTTTTAAAGAAGCTGTTATGGATCACTTAAGGCTAACTAGAAAAGTAACTTGAACATCAAAAAAATGTATTTTAGTTTGTCCTGCATGCAGAAGAATAAAATCTGTGGTTTCCTTCAGGAATATTACACCAACATTTTGAACTAGAAATCCTGGCACTGTTTGCTATAGTTTGGATGTAAAATAATAGGCATGGCTCCAGTCCTCAGCAGGTGTATCTCCTAATCACATGGTGTTTGCTTGAAGACCAGCTTCACACAATGATTGTTTCAGAGGTGTGACAAATCATTTCATTCTGTTTAAGTGTATCTCCTGACAGTCCTTTTCTTTAATATAAATATCAAAAGATAAAACTAAAATCTAAAACGTTGTCTTGTTGAAAATCTGTTTTTAATGGACAGGCATATAAAACCCGATATCCTGAAGAAGAGATCTTTCTATATCAGCAAGTAAATTCATAGCAAAACAAGAATTTTGGTACCTTTGACTTCCTGATATGCTTTCTGCAGCCACAGCATGCTTGCTAACATCTGGTCAACAGAGATCTCTAGGAATACAACATAAAAATTAACTTACATCATATGAGAAGCAATAGGAGGGAAAGATTTCTTTTAAAGATTGGCTAAGGGTCTCCAGAAATAGTTCCTTGAATTTTTATAAAGGACTGATAGGGTTAAATAGTCAAAGCCCTTTTTAAGAATTTCTCTGCTTACAAGTGCAGACTTAACTGATTGGGCAGAACATAGCACTGCATGCATGTAACACCTGTTGATGTCCAGTACAGCTT
>VYXC01010326.1:9687-29814 GCA_013397175.1 Platysteira castanea | reverse complement strand
TGAATTTATTACGTATTGTTTACAAAAATGAAAACCAATCAGGCTTACTTTTTAATACCTTTTTTTGTCTTTTGCCATGGTGGAAGACGCCTTGGGGAAATTACACTTAACACTATTATTCTTCAGGTCAGCTCTTTGATATTTTTCATAACAGATTTCGCTATTCCTGTTGCACTAATCAGACTGGTTCGTGTGTCAGAAATCACTGGGATCTTGTGATCTTCAAGCATCATATATAGGGAATGTTTGGGGGTTGCTGAAGACCATTTCCTACTCAAGTAGTTTGCCCTGATCCAATCCTAAGAGGAGGTGATCCAGAGGATGGAAGGAATTTCTACTGAGGTGCACTGCAGGAAGATGAGAGACAATGGTCACACATTGCCCAAAGAACTCGTGGAGTCCTTTGATGTTTTCAGATCCAGACTGGAAAAAACCTTGAGAAACCTGCTCTGAATTCAATTGTTACCCTGTCTTGAGGAGGAAATGCTTTGGCTCCTAATTAAAAAAAAAAAAAATCAAAGAAAGTATATCAATCAATAACTGCAGCTAAGGCAAATTCAAGTGAGATATGAATCCCATATTTGTGACAGTGAGGGTGACACTCTTACATGTTACAAGTCTATTAATTACTCTGCTGAAATCTGAAAGTGTATTTTTAACGTTTGTTTGGGTTTTGCTTTGTATAAATGGCTTCTTTCACACAGGCTTTTCAGTAGCTATTTCTGCTGAGAAATACACAAACACTGTCCATTACAAACATTTCTGTTGAAGCCAATCATACAAATAAAACAAAGTTTGAGAGGAATCTGCAGAACCTACCATAATATAGAAAAAAAAAGCCCTCCACAGAACTAAACAGATTAACCAGAAGTAGCACAGCTCATTTCCTTGGGGAATTATAGAACGGTCTTGTAGGGCAGAAAATTTCAGCTCCAAATCTATCAAAATAAGTGCTAGTTTTCTTAAATGCATTCAATACTATGAAGCATGTACCAAGAAGAACTAGAATAGAAATTAAATAATTCAAATAAATGAATGGATTAGATTAAATGCAGTATGGTCACAATTGTATGATTCAGCAAGGATAAGAACATACATTTAAATCAAGCTGAAAAAGTCATTTGTGAGCAGCAAACATTAAAGTAACTTGAGAACCAGAGGAGAAAAACCTGACAGAGTGACTTTTTGCAGGAACGGCTTTATGTGTCCATATCAAAATGTTGTTTGATGGGTGCTAGAGAAAGATCAACCCAAAGGCCCTGAAACTTAAAATATACAGAAAGCAACTATCTGACTTTTAACAAAAGGCCCCATAAAAGTAGTAATCTTCCTCCAAAAGCAGTGTCACTGCTGAAGGAGGAATAACCCCAAGACAGCACAACAAGGCTCAGGCCAGCCTTCCACAAAACCCATGACAGAATTCCTGCTGAGTTCAACAGAGCTTCATCTTCCCTTGTTCCTCTGCCTCAAGTCTGCATCGCTGGGCATCTCTCTGGGCTCCAACTTAAAAACGTTTGCATGCTAAAGTGACAGCAAAAACAGCAGCCTAATTTGTGCCCAGGATGCCTTATTATGATCTACTCATTCCTGAAGCCACAGCGCTGGCATGAGAGCTCTCAGCTTCCACCCTCTCTGGGAAAAGTCTCTTCCCCAGTTCTGATTTAGTGACAAAACAAAGAGCTGCAGGATGCCAGCACTAACTCATCCTCACTGGAAAGGCTGGGAGAAGTTTGGAGATACATAAATACACTAAACTATAGGTTTATTTCCATTACAGTGAATTGTTAGAGGCTGTACCTATAAACCTTACAGTTTCTTTACAGGACCACATGAAACAACACATTCTACAGCTATGCAGGTAACAGCTGAACAGTTTGCATTGCTGCAGCAACAAATGGACAAGAGAAGCAAGCAATATGATATGAAATGCTACAAAACATACATTTTTCTTTACAAAGCGGGAGAGAAAAGCACAACCCTGCAGTATCTCCTGTTTTCATCAATATTTTCCCCAGTGTCCATAAAATCCTAGTAAGCAACAAACAAATGCAACCAAGGATCTGTAAATACAATGGTTTCGGCAGCTTTTCATCATCCTTGGGTTAGCAAGTCAGAAGGAACTATCCTTGTTGGAGAGGAAGACTTCTGCCCAGAGGGAGGCTGTCACCCTGCACAGCTATGGCACAGTATGATTCTGCTGTCTTTGTTCTGCTCTAATGCTGCAGGTAAAGCTGATACAGCTTCCGGGAATAAAAACACATTCAAACCACATCTCAAATTTCAGGTTAAAATCAAAAATTTATTCTAGAATAGAAATGATATTGTCACCAACTCTGTAGACGACAATTCTACAAGAGTTCTACGAGAGTTACAGACAATTCTACAAGAGTTAGAGAAAGCTTTACTGCTCTAGTTCTTTGTTTAAAAAAAATATTTAAAAAATTCCTCTCCTCTCAGTGTCACAGAGATCTCTAGAGACACCTTGGCTTCACACTGTGCCTTCTCTTCAGACACTGTTCAACAGCAGACTCTTCTGCACACTCACACCTCGAACACGAGTCCCAGCACGGTGGGAGGTTAAAATCAGGACACCCCCACGTCCCTCCTCACAGACATTAACACAATTCCACAGACAGAACCGAGCAGAATTTCTCTATTTCATATCTGTAACTCCAATAGCATTAATTGCAACAAACTGACAAGTAACCTACCTACTACATACATGCAATTACAGCCATGCTGCAAAAGAGGAATGCAGGCTAATTAATAGCCCTTGCTGTATAAAGAAATCTGAAAAAAGGGTTGTGATCACCGAAAGAATTGGCCTTTTCAAAAAAAAGCACACAGTGAGGCTGAGGGCATAGAGCATGACTTGTGACCCAGGCTGGCTGGGGATTCTCACAGCTGTCTCTTCCCATTACACCAAAAAAGATTTTAGGATTTTTATTGCTTTTTGCAGCAAATATATTTGGAACCACAGCCTCCCTCCAGCTCCCAATAACTGAGGGTGGGCAAGAGGCAGCACAAGGTGGAGGTGAGATTCCATGGGAGTTTTGGGGAAGCTGCAGGGATGCTGCTTCCAAACCTGGCGCCCTCTAAGTGACCCCCAAGCAAGGTGAAACTTGTAAAGCAGAATCACAGAATATCCCCAGCTGGAAGGGATCCACAGGGATCATTGGGTCCAACTCTTGAGAGAATGGCCCGATCAAAGAGGCTGAATGCCCAAACCTGAAGTTCCCATTCAGCCCTATGCAGATACCAACTTAGAGATTAAAACATTTTAAATCAGAGGGGTTTATTCTTATACTATCAATCTGAGATTTTTCTGAGCCTTTCAATTCAGCAAAATGTTTTGATACTTGGACTTTTTTGTTAGTTCAGGCTGAAAGCAATGTTGAAACAGCATTTCCCTCAGGAAAGATTCTACTCTTCAAACCTTTCTAGATATTATTTTAATCATGACTCTTTAAATAGAGTGAAATGGCCTAGCTAAGCATCAAACTGGGAATTGTTAAAGAAAGTATGCTCTAACTGTTTCTCCATTTCTGAAAAATCTATTTACAGGGTTGCAAAGGTATTTACTTCTATACGCAGGCAGCGCTTCTGTTCCCACAGCAATTTTGCTCTCTATATGAACCAGCACTTTAGGAAAGACAGCATGGAATTACCTATTTTCTGCCCTTAGAATTAGTTTTTAAATTTTGAAATGTTCACAGTCTTCCATTTATAAACAAGGAATGGTACCAGGTTCTTCCAGACCTACTTTCACTTTGCTGGGAGTGTCTTGTGTTCCTCTCTACTTTAGCTTTACTACAAAAATCTCCCTGAAATGTCTTTCATAATCAAATGTTTTATAGTTTAGATTAAAAAAATACTTAGCCACCCATTGCTTGTGGTATCAACACTAAGTTATAAACTACACAGACACTTGGAGTCAAAGCACTTCAATGAAGCTCGGCCCAGTTCAGCAAAACACTGAATTATGTATTTTTGGCTCCCTGAGGTCAGTGGGAATCAAACACAGGCCAGTCCTATCGGTCTGGGTACACTTACCCAAGCACAGCACACAGCTAAGTACATTTTCCTGTAAGCTGCCCTGCCTCATTTGCCATTCCCATCCAAAACAGACATTCTCAGGAAAGGAAATTTAGTCCTTGTAGCTCCATAATTTATAGAGGTTGAATACTTGCACTTCCAGATCTATTATGTGACTAGACCTAAAAAAAATGGTTTCTTAATATATCTATGAATGTAATATCTGTGAAGAAATGCCATTTACCATGTAAGAAAAGAATTGTTAAAAACTTTCCTCTGTCCCAGTTATTCCAGATCAAAGCCATACAGGGAAAACCTGCTAAAAGAGAACCAGATAAAGTGCAAACCTGTTAGGCAAATCAAAGCAGCCAGTGGGAAAATGATAAAATACTGAAATAACTATTTAAAAATTGCATCCCTAAAACTCTCAGCTAGATGAATACATATTTTAATACTGCTTGACAAAGTGTGGTGTCCCTCATTTTTCTTCTACTACATACTATGAATAAGGAAATTATTTTCAGGAATAAATCTGTTCACCAGTGTGTTCATTTTTCATTGGCATATTGATCTCAACTCTCTATCCTTTGGGTATGAAGAAAGTTTTTTTTATTGACATAACTTTGGAGCTGGAATCTAATGCTTTATTTACTTCATGTGACAGAAAACATTTCCTGATAATTCTTGTGTACTGGCCCCTAATCCTGATCCCAAAAAGGAATGTACTGGTGATGGACCCTCTTTGCCATCCTACCAGTTTTTGTTCAGTAACTTTTAAAGCTTCAGAAACTTCTGCATGTTCTGTGACATACAGGAATGTCTCCTATTAAAAATGACCTTTTCCCAAAGTCTAATCGGAAATATCCTTTTAGAAAGTGCATGTGACCATTAAATCATTAACTAAATGTTATAAAATAACTGGGACAATTTTATAACTCTATTTAAATATTAGTAATAAATAATCATCTGCTAATTTCAATAATGTTTAATGATTTAATCATTTAAATTTTATTAATATCTTTAAATTCCCATAAAATATGTTGGGTTCTTTTTCTCAGAGGCAATTCTTTCTAACGAAAAGCGAAGAACGGTGTTTATTTCAAGCAGTGTTATGATCCAGCACAATGCCAAACAGCTGAGTTCCACCACAGCCTGGGCCCCTGTACATTACCCCTGCTTTCCACCTGCTGTTTTCCTGTGAGTAGGGATGATGTATTCCAGGAGATGCGTGCACAAGGTGCCTCGCTGCCTCTTATGGCTCTGCAAAGTGCCAGTAATTAGGTACACAGACAAATCAGATCTTCCGTGTTCACCAGAAAAACTAAAAGGAGGCAGCTTAACAGGGTGTTCCAAACCATCCCCACAAAGGTGAGAGCAACTCCTTTCCTGTTAATGGATCCCTTGGGGGTGGATTAGAGAGAAACAACACTGAATGATCAGTGTTAGTAAATATTAATCTCTAAGGTTTATTTTAGAGCAATTGAGTGGCAATGGAAAGCAGGTGTGTGGCCATTTTGGTTATCGGTATCTTTAGTAGGATGACAGTATAAAAGCATAAAAAATATCACTTAGGAAAGTATGTAAGGAAAAGAAAGAGAAGGAAGGATAAAAGTAGAAAGATCTCACGACCCAAAAGCCTCTCAATGAGATTTGTTTGCTGCAATTTCAGTGTCTGTTGGTTGAAGTGATGGTCACAGTCTTGGCTGAAGTGATGGTTGCAGACTGGATCCATCAGGTGATGAGGGAAATCCATGGAACACAGAATCTTCTGGGTTTACAGTCACTCAGGTTCAGGTGGGAATGCCCAGGTACCTCTCCTGGGGTGGCAAGTTTCCCACTGGATGATACAATGTTGTGGATCACAGGGCATTTTGGGAGTCCCTAACACCATTTGAGGTGATGGCCCATTATGTCCCATCAATAGAGATGAACAATTTCAGGATTTATGCGAACGCCCCCAGTACTTCCCTGGCAGAGGAGGTATCACAGCTGAGCTCGTTTGGGTGAGGACACAGAGACAGTTCCCACCTCAGAGCTTGCCCCTTTCCTGACCTCGTTCCACACCCAGCTTGTAGCCAGCCTGAGCTGGGCTGCAGTTTATTAAGACAGCCTGAATGAAAACACGGGGGTTCTGATCACCTGCACATACTCACATATGTGAATATTTTCAGATAAAAACTCCTTGTGTCCTCTGTTCTCCTCAAACATGAGCCATGCAGCAGGAAACAGGCTCTTGTCCTCTCCAAACAGAATGGAGAAAACTATTAGTTCTCTTGATTCACTCCTTCATCTCATCTTCCAAACACAAAATCACATTCAGCTTCATCCATTTTACTGATTAATTCCATTTAAAATTGCAGGCATTCTCACACGACTCCTAGGAAAACCAAGCCTCTAAAGACAATGTGTAATGCATGCATTAATAATCTAATGCACACAAGTAATGCATCCAGGTACTTCACAAAAATAACCAAAATAACCAAATCACTCACACATTTGCTACTTAGCAGTCACCTACAGTTTTCTGTGAAGCTTTTATTATTATTATTATTATTACTGTTATTCTTAAGTTGCTTTTATCACCATAATCAACTTCCTTTGCCAGTAAAACTTTATCACTCTGTGTCTGCTGGCTCTTGCTGGAAAAACATTTCATTTCTGTGGGATGGAGAAATGTTTGCTTTCAGGTCAAAAAAGCAGTTCTGCTTCTTAAACATCACCTCTTCCACCTCCTTCAATCACTAACAGTAACTTTCCTTGCAGTGGGACAAGCCCATCAGGCACTTTTACTATCATAAACCTGTATTATGCTTGGCATAAATACTGCCAACCACAGACTTATTTTACTAAAAACATATCAGGTATGTCATGTTAGCTAATCTGCACAAAATATATATCCCTCTACAGGGATAGAAGGAATGACATCATTCTGCTGTGCAAGTATGAACAAGAAAAGTGGTGATTTCCTTGACAGGCCCAGATGGCTTTTGTGCATTCAGCAACGCTGATGTGTGGAAAGTATGGATGTATGGAAAGAGCTTCTCTGCTCTGCCTTGGCTGTAACTTGTCAGTCTATCACATTAAAAATATCCAGGACTTTAGTCAGCAAACATTACTACCTTATTCTCCTGCCTTGGATGTTAAAGCTGTATTCCACTGGACTTCATCTGGGAAAAGGCTAGACAGAAGGTTGAGTAAGCACAAAATTAATCAAAAACTCATCTGAGCCTCTGTGTGCTGCATTTCTTCCTCTACCGTTAGTAAATCCCTATTGTCTGTGTGAGCCATGGAAGAAAATTGTAATCTATAAAACTGACTCAACACTACGGTATTTTCATTCCTTATGTGATATATAAGGACAGTAAAAGAACTGATGGATACAGGAAAATGCAGGGAACGTTCTCCTTCTGGTAGATCCTGGTTATTAGGGAAAGTAAGACATTTTTTAATGTTACGGGTACATGTCCTACTAGCTATTTTCGCATTATAGCTAAAACTGAGTAAACCAGACACTTCTGAAGAAGGAATTAGAGGTCCATTTGCTAAGCTGAAGGCACTTAGCACTCCTGTCATATCATATTTTATTAGGAGGACCAGTAATGGATAATAACTGTCAGACACTGTTCTTATTTAAATCCTTAGAAATAGTGTAAGCTATTTTCTGTTTCAAAATACTTCGAAGTTCCTAAAATTCTGTCATAGAAAATAGTAAAATAGCTTCTAAGAAGCCAAAATTTTTCTTTTCCTTTCCTGTTACCCGAGACGGGAAGGTGAAAGGTAAAAGGTTATGTGTCATGGGAGGCTGACCCCATATGTGCTCCCTGGCTAAAGCACAGTTCCATTTTGGATTGATTTTCTAAGCAAATGGTGCAGTTGGGGTGACAGGCTGTAAGCACATCTCCTGCTGTTTGAATAATTACTTACAAGGCAACATTTCTGTCCCCCACTGTTCTCACCAGTCCTCAGCAAGACATGGGGAAACTTGAGCACTTTTCTGACTCCATTGCCTCAATTATAAAACCTCAGTACTAAAGATTTTGGGGTTCTTTTACCTACTTGTGAGGCCACTCATTCATTCCACCTAACTGGCCATGATGAGGATGCAGACCAAGCCAAGACTACCTTTCTGCAAGACTGTCTGTAATTCTAAAGCACTCATTAAAAAAAAAAAAAAAAGGCAAAAAGAAAGCATATCTTTAAGTCTCTTCCACTGGGTGTGTACACTTAGGGCTCTCATTGAAACTAAATGTCTCAGTTAAGCCATTCGAATAATAATGCAGCTGCTTCTTTCTATTTCTTGAAAAAAAAATTTAATTTTCATTTGAAGTTCTTCTGATTAAAAGCCATGCTCTTCTTCCTGGCAGGCAGGGCAGATATGCAGAATACTTCCGGGAATGCAGAGGTCTCCTCTGCACACTGTCATTCCCAGAGGTAAAGAAATATTTCTGCCCTAGAATGTCCATTCATAGCTCAGCCTCCTCTCTGCTTCTCCTTGAGTTTCCTCATCTTTCAGACTTGTAGATGTTTCTGAGCTCTGCTGGATTTGACTGAGCCCATTTTTGATCCTCTCTGTAGGCCACAGGGAGCACATCTCATACATCACTCTTGTAAATTAGTTATGTTAACAGATGAGGGGTGGAATCATATCAAACGGTGTGCACGTACCTCTGAAATCACCTGAGACAGAAGACTTTCCTTACAAAAATTTGGTCTCTGCTTCTGAGAAAGCCTGAGACAAAACCTGCAAGACTTCTGGGGATACATCCCACTGGCTTCCCTATTCATTAAGGCAGTGAAGAAATAATGGCAACTCTGCAGCATTGGGAACACCTCAGAGAGTCACTTCTTATACCCTGCAGCTTCTGGTTCCACTGTCTGTGTTGATGCTGCCATTCTCTGTTTCTCTCCTACTGTTCCCTTTTATACCAAACCACAGCATTTATTTTAAAATCCTTTCAAACTCTACTCACTTTGTAACACATAATCCTGCCGTGGTCATGGAAGAGCTGCGCTGATCTTTGTATCCATGTGGCCAGGCTAAGGTGACCAGATTAACACAAATCTGTGAGCTTGCATCTGGCCAGCCCATTTCTGTGGATCCCAGCATTTGGTACATGTACCTACTGCTTAAGGGCCACTCTTTAGCACAGCTGCTGAAATTACTTTTTCCAGATACAAGAGCTTCCTTAATAAAATGTACTGTTTCAAATGCACTTTCTGTCTAAGCTGGGTTCTTGTATGACCTTCCTCTGTAACAGCACTATTTACTTTTTCTGCATGCCAGGCAAATAAAGCAGAATTGGTGAGAAAGCTGGTGTAACTAATGAAACAAGTAAGAACAATGTAGCACAATTTATCTTCTTTGGTAAGAGAAAGTCTCAGGAGAGAGTTAATTCTTGGGGAGTGGTGACCACTGTGTTTTCGCTCCTAAGGCTGTTCTCACATTGCTAGAGAATTTTACAAGATGAGAATGAATCTTCAGTTGAACTTTAACTACAGGGCATCAAAAGACAAGCTGAAGGAAAAGGAGAAATAACATGACAATACTGCCAGGTCTTTTCACAAAAGACCTGCAGCATCTCATTGCAAATGAGATGTCAATCCTGTAATTAGCAATTCAGTCAGTATTAATTGTGTGTCTGTTACTTCCCATCAATCGCTGTCATTTCCATGTAGTCAGGAGGTTTTATAGAACTCAATTTGTAAACAATACGCAAAAGTTTAACCCCCTTTAAATTAATGTTCCTAAGTAGGAAAAGGGATGTTTTAACTATTTCTTTCTGTAAATGGACTTTTAAAATTTTAGTAGGTCCTGAGGGAAAAGCAAGTGTTCATTAAAGGCCATTAGTCATATCCAAAAGCATTGTAACTAACATGTAACACGTACTTTCTTGTCAGGAGTAGCACAAAACTGAAAAAGCCATGAGAGAGAGAGTCAAAGACACAAGTCATTCCAGCAATTCATATTTTATGAAGCAATGTCTGTTCTTGATTTAAGACGTGTCCAGCGAGACATAATCCATGGATTGCTGGCAAGTGGGGGTCCCATTTTTAAAAAATATTTAATCCCCTGCCTCTCAATTTATCAATTTCAAACATCAGAACTTGCTTTATTTTCCTCTGATAGATTTCAGAAAGCCCTCTGTAGGAAAATTGTATTTGTCATAAGTTATGAGAACATATAAATTACATTTCTCATATAATGACTCCTGCAACCACCCTTTCACCTTAGATTTGATAGATTAAGTAGATTGAGCTCCTGGAACACTTCCTATTTAATAACATTTTTTCATATGCTTTAATTATTCCACTGGCTCTTCTCACTGGTGATCAACAGCCTTACTGAATTGTGAACATTAGTCTTCCGCTGGGAGACCACTGAAAGTGCCAAATAAAACAAAACTTCTATTTAATATTCTCAGGATTGCATTAAAACCTTTACTGCAAATTGCATTCTTTCTCTCACACACCATAACTACTTCTGACTGAAAATTAATTGCTCATCCACTGCTTGTGAGCCACTTAGATCCTGTGCTTAATATGGGCAGTCTGTTCCTTAGCTGTGCCACTCACTGTGAGATCCATAAACTCTGAAGCACAACCACCATCAGAAAATTTTTCACGAGTCTAAAAGGACATCATGAAATGAAACACAAACTGTGACTCTGCCTTCAGTCTGTCTCCTCTGGAGAGCTCAGCCCAGAGCACAGACTGGAACTCATGCATGAAGCTGCCAAAAATGCAAATTACAAAATGGCTACCAGCTTTCATTTCATTTCATTTTAACTTAAACCCTAAGTTAATCTAAAAACCATATACATTGTCCAGCTTAAGCCTGGTTTGCAGAGTTTCCAGGTCAACTATCTGTTTACAAGTCTATCTCTTTAATAACCTGTTGCTTTTGTGACAGAAAATATCTATGTATAAAAGTTGCCAGAAAAGGAGGGGCATCTTTTCACATGTGGTAACACTTTCCAATGCTTTATGCCCTTTCCTTACCCCCCAGCCTGGGCCTCACAAGCCAGCAGGTCAGGAAGGCTTTCTAGAGATATCCACGCCCCACTGGCCTCAAAGACAGATGCACCTCCCTGGTCCTCTAAAACCTGGGGTTTCACTTTATTATGTGTGTGTTTTCTCCTGAAAACCCAGCAGATTTGCTAGGACCAGAAGCTGTCATTTTTCCACGTAAAATCTAATCAGCATACGGTATTCATGGACAAATATGCTCAGGAAAACAAAACTAAGATTTGGAAGGGGATGGCCACAGTGAAAGTACCAAGTGCCCGCTCGACCTGGTGACTTTCTCTGTTATCTGCACCTGGAGCTCGTGTGTTCCACACCAGCACAAGTGATTCCGTGGCATTTCTCCAAAGAGAGTGTTCTCTGCAGAATGAACCATCTCCTCCATCAGGCACATTGCTCATGGATGGAAAAGGACAGGAAAAGTCTTCTACCAGAGTTATATTCACGCACATCCTAGGGTGAAAGACAAGGAAAATAAAAACTTGAGTAAGATGAGTAAAGGGTTTGCTTTCCCAGCTAGCAGATAGAAACATATCCATTTTACTTATATCTCTGTACCCTGATAGGCATATATATTTTACACTGGTTTTTACTGTTACCTATAAATAACTAATGATTTATCTACAAAACATTCTTGCAAGCTTTGAAATCTGTTTAACAATATGAACAAAATAATGGAGGAGATGGCTATACTGGAAAATAAAATTGAAAAAGCTAACGAAGTTCTGACATTTATGGGAATTAGGGACAGCGTTCTTGGGAAGAAACAGGATTTATCAGCTCAGTAGTTTACTGTGCACATTTTTTCCACTGGAGGTACTACAACAACGAAAGGGCCCTAAGGAAGCTGGAGCCATTGTTTAGGAAGATACTTAACAATGTTTTTGGCTTCCAGCATGATTAATCTTATTACTTTCAATGGAATTATTCACATGCTTCAATTAGGCTTCCTGGAGAATGTTTACACAAAGTAAAAGGGGAAAAAAATCACAGCCCTCCAGAGCATCAATTGTTCACAAAACTCATTAAATTAGTATTTTGCTGTTACAGCTTCTGCAACTGGCTGCCTCAAAGAGCAAAACAATACTGCAACCTATCAGTACTCCTTTTATTTTTTGCCAAATCTTTTGATCCATTCTGACTGGATTCCTCCCATACACCTTATTTCTCCCTTTGGCTTCTTTCACTTACAGGGTGGATCTCCACTGAGAGTTTGCCTTTTCATGATTCAGATGCAGCAGGAGACATTTTACAGTGACATAGGGCAGCCTGTTCAGGAAAAGACAGTATTTATTAACTGCTTAGCATACACCACCTTGAGGACCCTAGGTCAGAATGTACAAGCAAGGATTACAGTAATTTTTGCTTTCCTGAAGAACAATTTGTGATTTATTCTCTTATTCTCTTGGTATGCTTGTCACTCAACTCAGTGTTGCTCTCCAGGCTCTTACAGACTTTTCTCATGTTCTTCATCCCTTATGAGCAAATATCCCATCACGGGGCGGCTGTTGCACCTTCAGGGTAACACTGCTCACTCTAAGATTGTTCTTGGAAGTTCACTTGGCTTTTCTGACCAACAGCTCGAGAGAAAATTTAGTTCCTTTGGTCCTATTGAGAAACAATGCAAAAATAAACGAGCAACAGAATCAGGAACATTTTCCATACAGGTATTGACTGTTCCCTCCATAGCTATCAATTTCCCTTGCAGTAACTTAAATTTCTTTGAAAATACTAGAGTGAAATTCTGTTCTTCTGAAATTCTGGGCATGTTAAAGGAGTCAAGACTTTACACAGATTTGCTCCCTTCATTCCCACATTTTGACACATCACTAAATGAAAAGTCTGGTGCACGCCTGGTTTTTGCTCTGGTTTGCCAGGATCCAACAGCAAATATTATTAATCCAGTCGTGCACATACAGTTGAGCAATTGTTGCCCTGGTTTTTGCTAAGCTTTCTGTTTTTAACCTTGGAGTCAGATTCTTTCACACAGTTTCATGTAAATAATAGCCAACGTTTACTTAACAGTATTTTCTGTTTTTCATTCCTTTTGTGATAAGAGAACTTTGATGAGCATCTTTCTTCTCCAGTGGGATTGAGAAGGAAGTGACATGCTCTCCAATCCCTTGTGGAGTTGGGACGTGTATAAAAATGTGAGATATGTCAATAATAAAGATTATTCCCTCCTTTCTGCTGAACCTGGCAGGTGTGAGAGCCTCTTTATTGTGTCTTCGCAGACACAAGCAATGTTCCACACAGCTTTGCAACATTTCTGCTTCAACAACCTCGTCTGCATCAGCTAATGTTGACATGGGAGCCAACAAAAAAAACTCTTTTTAACAGAAGTTTGTGATTAGCTTTTGTATCAGTTGCACACACAAACACAATAACAGATGGAAGATTACTAAAGAGTGGAAGAGAATGAATTTTCCATGTCATTATCTCTCTGATATGGGAAGTACAAAACAACACCTATTCTATTCCATGTCTGGCACAACAGGCTTCTGTCTTTGGGCCAGATTTAATCTGCTTTCTAAAGGAAAGTGGAATCTAATTAGAACGTACTGTGGAGAGACTGACCTTACACTCATCTGAGTTTTCATTAAAGTAGCTATCTAAAGCACTTGATATGTTGTAGGCTGCAGCTGTCAGCTTCAAGAGCTGTGTCTGAAAGCCCTAAAGAAGAAATAATTGCCAGGTAATGATTGCAGCACAACGTTAGTGCACCTTGCTGTTCCATTACAAGAATAACCTTTTAATTACCAAGAGTTAAAAGACGCCTTTTCTACGGACACTGGGGCAAATTCTAGGAATTGTGAAGTTCCTACAATTCCTTCAAGTGCATTAATTCCAAAGGATCTTTCCAGCACTTATCACCACTCGAGATTTCACTCACTCAGGGTAATTAGATTTTTTAAACCAGGACTTTTTTCTGAAGTTTCAGACATCCAGCCAGACCTTCAGTAGGACTCCTGATAAGGTCATGTGTTTTGGTTTTTTTTTTTAAAGAAGGTGTATTTGCTCTTTAAAGTGTTTACTTCAAAGAATTTGCAGGTCTTTATTTACAAATGTGCTATATTTAAGGACAATATATCTCATCTGTTGGTTTTGGCCCTTAGTATGCAAAATTATTCCAGAGGATGTCACAAAAAGAACTGAGTACAGAGCATTTGCCAGCTCATCTCCTCTTCCAATTAAATTCATAGCTTTGAGAATGCAGACCTTTCCCGTGATCTGACAAGTAGCAGAACAAAGCACTTGTATTTTAGCTGTTGTCTGTCATGTTTTATCTGAGGAAGACGTTTACATACTTCAACAATGCCAAGAACACAGGCTCCCAAATTCATATACAAAATGGACGCATTCATTAATCACGGATTAACTAGGCAGCAATCCAGAAGACCAGCTTGCTCTAAGGGGTTGATACCAACTGAACATCCATCAATAGATTTCTAATATATCTGAGAACACATTTTGTATTTCTAAAAATTCCAGCAGCAGAAATGTCAAGAAGAGATTGCAATAATGAATAATTATTCGCTATTACCGCCAACGAGCTAATATACTAATGGATATCTGCTTTGTTCCCCCCTTGTAAGATAACTGATGGTTAATGCATGTTTTTATGTGGGAACATTACTCACACCCCAAAACATGACATTACTCTTAAAGAGGAGGTTCTGATACTTTACTGTGTAGAAATGCTGTAGTGTGGAATAAATGCTGTCCACTGTTTTATTGCAGCTCTGCAGTTTTGCAGAGAGCTGTGTTAAAAGCCACTGTCTCTTCAGTATCGAGTTTCTAAATTAAGATTCATACTGTAACTGATGCAGAAACATAAGAACAGGCAACAAGAATTTATTTTTTCTATTTTCCACACAAAAATGCTCAAAACAGATGGAACATTCGCCACTGTCCACTGGGGATGTTCAGTCTGGAAAAAAGGCAGCTCGGGAGAGACCTGATCATTCTCTACAAGTACCTGAAAAGAGGTTGCAGTGTGGTGGGTGTTGGTCTCTTCTCCCAAGTCACAATAGGACGAGAGCTTGTGCATTACTCCGGGCATGGTTAGCTATGAACTGCTGCTTAACTCTCCCCCAAGAAAAGACCAGTGGTCAGAAAAGGGAAAACAGGAAAGCCTCACGTTCCCATCTCACAGACTGGTACAGAGATGTCCAATTTGCAGATGTTACAGGCCAGAAATGAGTGGGTCACATAGGGGCCCAGAGCAGTTCTTCAGAGAGCACACGGTTTGTTTGGCAGACCTGCTGTGTAGCCCAGCTCGTGCATCACACACCACCTGCCTCAAGGGACAATCCAGCCCATCAGACAGTGAGGAAAACCAACTTTTTTCTCCAGTGAGCAGCAAAAATTATTCTAACTGCCAGCAAAACAAACCAGTAAGTTTTTCAGCCCTGCTGATGATGCCTTGAGTGGCTACCTAGAAACAGAGACTAGGCAGGAGTAAGGGAATAAAAGCAGATATTTATTTGAAAGGCCTTCAGAGGTACACCCTGGGGAGCCAAAGGCTACATCCAAAAAATGGACCCCAAAATGGACGGCGAGTCACGACTTCTGCATACTTTTATAGGTTTGGTGCATTTGCATATCAGCATGAATTCACCAATTAAAACTTCAGCTAATGATGTGATTTCTTCAGTTTCTCCACCTCTCTAAAGGCCCTAGCTTACACCTTTTGGGCCTAGGACAGTCTGAGTGTCCTTGAATAGCAAGCTCAGAGAGGCTCTGTTGTGTCTATCTGGTCTAAGAGAGCAGCTAACGAGCTACATGAAACTTCAGAGTTACACTCTAGGCAATATAGGACTTGAAAAATATAAAAGTTAAAACATAAGGCATCACTGAAATCACAGCCAGCTCTACAGGGCCAGTTTTGTTCATCTTCAAAGCTTTTCAGAAACACTGAATAATCTTCATATTCCTCCTGTGGGCAGGAAAGTGTTAGAACCTGCCAATTAAAACCATTACAGAAATAGAGGCACAGAGAAGCTGTAAGAGAACAGCTCAGATGTTCTGAGCAGGTAAGACCTGCCCACCCACTCTTCAGCTAGGGAACGTTTTGCTCCATTTGAAGTTCCCTGGTTTTTCCCTTTACTTTGCTAAGAGCCAGCACAATTGGTATCAAGCTGGGGTTCTTGCTCTTCCTGTCCCCTCAAGGTAACTGATGGTAATAAACAGGTAAGGAGATAAAACAAAAGGCCCTGAGCAGCATTTGAAGCATCAGCTCTGTTTTGCTGGTTTTTCAAACTCACAGATAAAGGTCGTCTGGCTGATCATCAAAGAGAAACTCAGCTGGGCCTTCTCTAGGAATACAGTGAATCCACTGCGGCTCAAGAACAGAGAATAAAAAAAGAAATGGGGCCTGCTCCCCTCTGAAAATGATATCCATAAAGACACCCCAACAAACTCCTTCCTGCCGTAAAGGATTTAATCTGATTCCTTCTCACCTTCCACAGAGATAATTCAAAATGCACTGTAATAAGTCAAAGTGCATCTGTACCAAGGAAGTATGTGAGAATCCTTAAATATTTCCTGGATGCAATATTTTGAAAGACAAAAAAAAGGAAGATAACTGTGTTCAGTTCAGAGTTCTGATGATCTGGGATCATGCTAATCTGCTCTTCAGAAAGAGACATTTATTAATACACACATGTGAAATCTTGCCTGCCAGTTGTAAGGAAAGGATGGGAACAGGGAGAAGGGAATAATTTTTCACTGCTCTACCCTGAATCACAGGTGGAAAAAATGTGGAAGTGGAAGCAAATTTTTCCTGCCTGAAGTACAAATTCTGCCTCACATCAGGAAGAAAAGAGTTGGAGCTGAGAGTCGCCTTCATCTGCCTTAGAGATGCTCAGTCAAGACTTCCATCACAGGCACAAACCCCTGGAAAGGAGGTAGTGAAAAGCCACCTGAGAGGGTTGGAGGGCAAATCAGACCAACTGTGCTTTATCATATCACTCCAGACAGACTGAAGTGTGATCCACCTTCATGGCACTCACTTCTTTTCAACAAGAAATAGCTGTTCTAGTTGTCTAGACTAGAATTACTACTTTCCCACTCAGGAGAGAAAAATATAAAATGGTTGTGGGACTTAGGTCCAGGTTTGTTTCCACATAGCATGATCAGAGATAATAGTAACAATCACCAAAGTGGAACACCCAGAAAACTTTGTCCATACTCTAATTATAAATTTATTTTCCAAGTGCATTTTTAAAAAGCAATAAAGAGGTTGAAAACTTGTAGCCTGAAGATATTTGAGAATCCATGGACTACTTTTCATGTCCACAAGACATATTACCAAAGGAAACAAGCTCAGGTCAATAAGATTTAATTTATCAGGACTCAGACCATCAGTGAAAAACTTTCAGAGGTTTGTACACTGAAAAAGTTTGAAACTACTGAAATAGGTAAGTTTTTGTCAAATAATGCTATTAGATAAACAAACCATTGTATTTAAAGGTATATCAGATCTTACTTGTCCCTTACTTTGTCCATTCCAAGACAAACTTCTAACTTGCTCACATCCTTACACCTTAATGTACTCTTGCAGGGTCTACCAAATACAGAAATCACACACTGACAAATATAATAGAACTATGACCTAAGTCTTTAAGAAAGTATTTCTCACTTTCTTTTGCACAGTTGGACACCCAGTCACCAGCCAGGTAGGACACAGTCCTAAGTTTGCTTTCTACTGTGCTTGGCTCAGCTCTTTGTCGTCTGGCCTTAAAATCAGTCAGGAAAGAAATGTATTTGAAGCTGCACAGGCAGAACTGGAACAATTCCATCAAGAATTCTTGAAGCAGGAAGCTTCATGGGGCACTCTGCATCTGTCAGATTCTGAGAAATGAAAAACAATAAAGTGTAAAACCAGGAGGATTTAGCATAAACTGTAATCTATATTTTTAAATGTAGTTCACAGTAGCTCATCTTCAACCTTAATGGAAATGTTTGTATTCACTGTGCAAAGAATTCTACCTCAGATGAAATTTGTGGTATTGCCTAGTTCTTGCAGATAGTAAAGTTTATTGAACAGTGGCAACACAGCATTTATTTTTGTGATTACTGAACTAATGGTAACTTTTACAGAGGTGTGGCATGGAAAGACATAATATTAGACTATTTTCTCAACATTTTTACTCAATTACTACACTAGCTAAGGTCTGTGGGCTCTTTGTCTCAAGTCAGAAATTGTAAAATCATGTTCTCCTGTCTGATTTCCCCATTTATCTTCCCAGCAGGTTTTTTTTTTTTAAGGTGAAGATACATTCAAATATTTGCATTATATATTTCACTATTATAATGACAAACAAACAACAGAAACTGGAATGGTCCAAGAATCTGTAAGTCAAAGTTTTAACCTGGACTTCAGTACTATCAGACTTACTATACTTCAAGCATTTAACTAGTCAGGAGGGTGATATTCCAAGTTTTACAGTGTGACAATGACTAGAAAAAACAGCATTAGCTGGAGACCCTCTACTTTAGTTAACTGGTAAATGAGCTATTTAATTAATTGCTGTTTATTTTATTGCACTAAGGTCACAACAAAGATGAGCACGGCCCTGTAGGAGCCACATGAACACCCTGCAGAAGACAGTCCTCACTCTCCTGAATTAGCACAACCAGGCACAGTGGAGAAAACAGGAGAGACTGAAGCCAAACAGCAGATGCACGGGTAAAAAGATCCCAAGACTCCGAAACTCTAATCCATCACTGTGGCCTCTGGACTACAAGGTGCTCAAGGTATTTTTCTGTGACAATAAACTGCCATGTCTAATCCCACTGCTGACATTAATCAGTAAAAACAACCAAAAAAAGAACCAAACAAACCCCCCTCCCAAGAAACCAAACCAAATTAAACCAAACCAAAAAACCAAACCACAAGCAAATAAATAAAAATCCACCTTCTAGAAATAAACTCTGAAAACACACTGGGAAAATCTAGCAAGATTTTATTCCAAGCAGCCAAACTAAATGCTTGATTTGGTTCAGTCTGCCGCAAGATTGTGCTGTCTTTTTCTGCATAAGAGTTTGCACAGCTACAATAACACAGAGTCTGAATAGACTACGCTTAGGCTAATTTATTGCTGAGAATCATGTGCTCTGTTTACTCTGAATTCCATGCTTTCCTTTGGTTTGCCAAATGCATTTTTTTCTCAGAGAGCTGTTTTGTTTGATACTGTGCTTTTGTTTGGTTAACAGGCATTCCCTCATCCTGCTTCTTTTGATAAGAGTAATGGATCACAGTGTAATTAATGGATAAATACACAGTGAAGTTTGCAGATCTGTCCCAGGGTGCCACAATGTAGAGATCCAAAAGTTTACCATGTCATTACTTTGAATGTTACCGGAATCCTAAGAACACATTTCAAGGAAAGTAAGAAGCCAAAATCAGGGGAAAAAAGGAAGAAGGAGGGTATGAGAGATAACTGGACAGACAGAGGTTTAAGGGCTGCTCTGCATATGGTGTGTCACAGGATGGAGAGTTTCCGTAGTCACACACAGTCAGTATCAGCAGGTCTGCACTGGCAAACTCCCCAGTGTTTACCTAGATTCACTGGGGTTTATTTTCTTTTTATTTTTTATTTTTAAAAGAGGCATTTTCTCTTTGCTGGGAGGAAGTAACCCAGGTGGGTAAAAGAACCTTTACACCATCGGTGTTGTGATGGGAATAAAGCTTTTGAGGGTGTACCAGACTTTGCATGTCATTTATGTCATACTATTAGAGCTAAGGAATCTTACTTCCCTCAGAGGGATTGTGAAAAGGAATCAGTAGAAGCATTTTTCACTAAATGTGAGCTTTCATTGAGTATTTTTGGTTATTGTCCTCAGAATGTCTTCTTTTAAACAAGCAAATGGTACAAAAAATAATCTTTATGCTTTTCTAGGAACAAGAATATTAATTACGAACATATTTTTAGCCCTGATGTGGCAGAGCATGAAGCCACAACAGCCACGCTATGCAGTTACCAGGTTTGTATGTTTCCTTGTGCTACTGGCACGATCTGGTTCTCCTGGCCCTTTTCTCTGTGCCTTTTCCTCATCCTGTAT
>VYXC01010325.1:252571-271414 GCA_013397175.1 Platysteira castanea | reverse complement strand
GGGCTATTTCGCGGCCTACGGCAGCTCCAGCTCCGACTCGGAGCCCGAAGAGCCCCAGCCCGACGAGCGCCCGGCGGGGGCCGGCGCGGCCTCGGGGGGCAGCCCGGGGCGGCCGCGGCTGCCACCGCCCGACGAGCTCTTCCGTCGGGTGTCGCAGCCGCCCGCCTTCCTCTACAACCCTCTCAACAAGGAGATCGACTGGGAGAGCCGCGTCCTGAGGGCGCCCGAGGAGGTGCGTGGGGCGCGGGGTGAACCGAGGCGGCGCTGGGGCCGCCCCGGGGCCCCCGGCCCAGTGTGACGGGCGCTCTGCTCTCTCTCGCAGCCCCCCAGGGAGTTCAAGGTGTGGAAGAGCAACGCCGTTCCCCCGCCGGAGACCTACAGCCCGCCCGAGAAGCCGCCGCCGCCGGCTCCCGCCCTCGACATGGCTATAAAGTGGTCCAACATATACGAGGACAATGGCGACGACGCGCCCCGCCAGACCGGCAAAGCCAAGTTCCTGCCGGACGAGGAGCAGGAGCCCCTGGAGTCGGGTGAGGCCCTGGCGTGAGGCGGCTGTGCCTTGCACAGGCTGTGCGTGCTTCCAGAGCCGAGCTGGGCCGGCGGGCGGGTCCCCTAGTGCTCTGTGGCCTCTCTCTGTGGAGCTCTCCCTGGGCTCGGAGGAAGCTTTGCTGGCTTCTCCTGCATCCACTGCTGCCCAAGGGCAGAGGGTCTGGCTGCAGGGATGAGTGGACGGTAGTGCCGGTGTTTAGGTTTTCCTGGAATCAACGCCGAGCCTCAAGCAGTCTCTCTGCTCCTCTCCCCCGTTGTTATTAACACGGAAGGATTAGAGTCTGTAGCACTGTAGTTCTGTGAAACCAACAGGTTCTGTCATGGTGCTGCTAAAACAGAAGGTAGTATTAGAGCTTCAGGCGGTGCTGTGTCGACCTTAGTTGTACATGTAGGTCAAATTATTTTTATAACGTTTGCAAAACTTGGGGTCCAAGAGAGGAATTAAGTAGGGTGTCCATGGGACAGATTACTAAAGAAAATATTTACTATCCTCTTCACTTTAAATGATGGTACAAGCTGTAAGGGTAATTTAGGAAGTAAAGAGATACTTGACAGGTAGAAGGAATTTTTTTTTTCTAATTGCTGAAGAAAGAGAATAGCCAGCAACAACCAAGAGAACAGAACCAGAAGAAGAAGTTCTGGGCTTTCAGAACACACAGTAATGTTTTTGTTCACCAGTAAAGTTGTCAACAAACCTTTTGCAAAGGAATGATTTTTTTGTTGTCTTGTGCCTTTTTTGGTTCTGCATATTCTTTCCCAGTAGCAATTTTTGTCTTGCTCCATGTGTTCTGTATGTTTCCCCTGTCTATGGATTTCTCTTAGTCAGCCTTCATCCGAAGTAAGAAGAAAAAAGGTTCATTGACCTTGACATTATCTCCTGCTTCAAAAATGTCATTTTCCAGCTTATTTTATTAGCTAGTCAAATAATAATTTTTTTTAGAACAGGTACTGTACAGAAGCATAAAGCCTCTTCCTAGTTATCTGCAGTGGTTTGTGGTAGTAATAAGAAATAACCATTACTGTTTTGTCTGCATTCCAAAAATGAGGATGTTGTCAGTTAACACTACGGTGTCTTTTTTCCAGGCATCTCAAATGTGGTGAAGTCAATTGTTCTGAGACAGGATGGTGTTTAAGACAAAAAACCTGGCTTTGCTTACTTTGATTAACTCTTTCTTTTATTTAAAGATGGCGAAAAAGATGATGAACCAGCTTCTGCTAAGAAACGTAAAGTAGAGTCTGGAGAGCAGGCGAAGAAGAAGAAGAAGAAGGTATAAACAGGGTGTTTTGGATTTAGACATAATGAGAATTTCAAGGAACTTGGATTCCGCTGCTGGAATGGGAGACAAAAACATGTTTACTCCATTTCTCTCTCGTATTGGGTAGGGAATTTTATTTCTGTAGTAGGCTTGCCTTTTGGAAAGCACAAAATTAAATGGACAGTGTTGTGGTAGAACTTGTTTACTGAACAAAATTTAAACCTGTTTATTTAAAGCAACGATTTAGAAGAGATCCATTGCCATGGATACTTGTGCTCATGCAGGTTACAGGGCTTCACAGTATTTTGTTTATCAAGAAGCCTGGTAACATGAGTTTTTCTGGACTGACTTTTCCATTGTGTCAAAACCTTTTATAAAGGAGTATATATTAAAGATTTTTTAGATACTGGTCTGTAATATGTTCACATAATGTTGTTTTTAAATGTATGTATGGACTGCAAATAGTCAGTGGAATAAAACTACATTTGAAAACATCTGTGGTATAAATATTGCATTGCATGCTTGGTGAATAGGAGCAATGAATTCTGTATTATATGCCATACACTGGTCTGTGACTTAAAAGATTCCTCAGGGCTTTTTTGTTTAAATAAATACACAACTGCAAACTGGAAAAAATGGACCTAAAAATGAAGTTTAATATTTGATAATTATTTTGATGTTATGGGATCTTCATCAGTGAAACACAGGACTAACTGATGGAGGGTGAATTGAAGCATGTAATGTATTCTTCCTGAAACAGAAAATAGAATCAAGATATTTATGTGGACAAAAATTATGACAAAGCTGTGATAGAGTCTTTGCTGCCAAATTGTATTTATTTCAGTACAAACGGTTGGTAATCTTCTCAAAGTGCTAGTCAGTATATGTTGCATTTGTGGTATGCTGCTGAATAGGTTTTTGGGTCTGTATATGGCAGGGTACCAGCTGGTACTGGATTGGAGAAAGGGTTGCTATGTATTTTCAGATAAAGATTCTGTGCCTTAGAAAATCTGCAGTGAGATTAGGGCCTTCTAATAGAAGTTTATGTAATTAAATTTTTAATGTAAAAATCAGTGTTTTCTATTTTCCTTCTGTCTCTGATGCAGTGCTCAGTCACCAGCATAATACAGTTTGGATTTTCTTTGCAGGCTTAAAAGGTTCCTGTTTATGTGTTAGCTTGCTGATTTTATCCAAGCCCCTTTGGCCACTGGTCACAGATGTTTGTACTTCTGCTTTGGGTGTGGATTGGATGTGAGAACAGTGCAGGCCTGTCTTAAAAGCATGGAAGATGATTACAGCTGAACTGTGTGTTCTTGTAGGATAAATGGTTGTACCAGTTGAAAGGGACCCCTGGCAATGGCTACAGCTGTGCAGCATTTCCATTTTGAGAAATATTGTTTAAGGACATCCACAATTCCTTGTTAGCCTGGAAAAATCTGTAAGGTTGTTCTCCCAATAGCTGGACAAATCCCAGGACCCTCAGTCATGGGCACAAGCATGGTGATACCAGTGCCCTACAGAAGTGAGCTTGCTGACAAGCCAGTTGCTCTTGCAGCAGCTGAGTGGGAGTGGCTGTCCAGGCATGCTCAGGAGGAGATGCCAACTCCTCTGTAATTCACAAGAGGGCAAATGTTACAGAGGAAAAGAATTCTCAAAAACACTAGCATAAGATGTGATTAGAAAACCCTTGAGCAAATGGAGGCACCTTGCTAAGAAATCTGATTCCCTTACTGCCAAAGGCATTTTCTGGCTGCACTGACAGGTGAAGTTTAATAAATGATGCAGCAAGAGGCAGTGATTAGCTGGGCAGGCTGTGCCTGTCTCAGAATGTCAAGACTGAAGCAAAAGCAGCATTTCTGTACAACAAAATGTTGGCAGAATACAGAAAATTGCTGAAAAGAAATAGTGTTTTCATTGCACAGGAGGCTTCCTGTGAGACATGGGAATCTCAGGGAATATTTCTGTTCTGAGAAAAACATGTTGGTAGCAGTGGACTGCTTTCTAAAAGTTTGTAAGTCATAGAACTAGGAATCAAGAAATAGCAGGAGTAATGGAGGGAGAGAGATTGCAGTGAGCTAGTTCTTTTGGCTAAGAGTGTCACACACCAAAAGGAACAACATACTCACCTGAGTCCACAGAATTTGTGTCACTATTAGAAATATGCAAAGATTGATTGGGGCGGGAAGGCAGAGTTACACCAGAGATTGGAATGAGTCTGTGCTGCTGGTTCCTTTGAACTGTTTTCTTCAGGGCACTTCTGAAAAAAGCAGGAATTTTCAGGGAAGCCAGTGCTTGTGGAGCTGGACTGACAGAAGAATGCAATGAATTTAATGAATGGAGATAAGCATTTTTAGTCCTTATCAAATAATTTTATCAGGGCTCTTCATTTAGAAGACGAAGTGGCCTTCATCTTTAGAATGCTTTAGTGTTGGTAGCTTCAGAAGACAAAGTCGTATTTGCTTTGCTGTAGCTGTGAGCAACAACACAAGAACTCTGTATTTTCTTGTCTTCTAACAAAGTAAACTTATTCTTTGGAGCAAACCCTGATTTCCCATCCCTTCCCGTAACTTCTCCCACCATACGTTTCTTGCTGCAGATGGAGTGATAGCGAAACAAATACAGGATTAACACAGAGTAACCCCAGGAAAGTGTAACAGGGAGTTAAACCACAGAACTTCTCAGGGGAGGATTAACACACCCTCCTCAAACCAACCCACCAAACAAACAACAACCCTGCAAGCAGCAGACTCACAGCAAAAGTCATTGAGGAGTCTTTCTGTTGGAAGCAGAACATGGTCTGGTTTTGTTAAAAAGGTAACCTCTCTGACACAGGTTGGTAAGGGATGTTTTGAGGAACCAGGCCAGGGAATGTGAGAGACTAATTTCACTTCCCTTGTGGAAACGATCACTACTACTTAATGAAGACCTAAAGAAGGAGGTTTTTAAAAAAAAAAAAAAGAAAATTTCCCTGTTAGGCTTCTGGTCTAGAAATGTGTCACTTTCCATTGTAATCCCTTCCTTAGGACTGATAAAATTGTATTTTATGAGACTAAGATCTTACACAGTGTCTGAAATGTTTCAATGAGTTGTATTATTTAGTGTAGTTACAGGGTTGGCAATGGGAAGGACTAATTTCAAACATACTGTTTTAATAGTTAGGAATTCTGGGGTTTGTACAAGATCTAAGGTTTGCTTACCATTAGTGACTTGTTCTCACAGGAACCTTTCTGTGTGGCTTTGGGATTCTTGTAAAGAAGCTGTATCTGACAGCTGTGTCACCATGATCTTTTACAATAGTAAATGAAATACTGCTTCTACTTTTCTTTTTAAAGTATTTTCTTCTTAAAGTAAAAACTTATTCTTTTGAAAGTATCTATATAAAGCCTGTTTGCAGGTTTTCCAGCTGTTCTGCTCCAGCAGAGAGCGCTTTTGTTACTGCTGGCACAGAGCCTGTTGAATCATCTGCAGCTCAGCTCTACACTACAGAACCCAATTCCCTTCTAATTTTCTTTCTAATGCTTAAGTGTCTCTTGAAACAGTACACATCTATCTTGTTTACTTGATATCTTGCTCTAGACAATGGCATTTTAAACAGCTTTTGTATGTTAAATTTCACATGATTTTTGAATGCTATGTGGGGAGAGTTACCATAATCCTTTGTCTTAAAAGAAATAATTTTTCCATTGATAGATCATGATGAAAAAATTATTTGGCACACAGTTTTAGTCAAATGTGTTTGTCTTCAACAAAGCAGTGAAAATCAATATGAAAATAATGAATGGTTAAATGTCATGCTAAATGTCTATTTCAGACAAACTAATTACTGAGTTTCAAAGGTTCTAATTCAGAAAAGCCCAAAAAGGGATTTGTGATCTTGTGCTTGAAAAAGGTATAGTTGGTTTAAGAATACCCAAGAAAAACTTATTTCTGTGAAATAAGAAATTGAGGAAGAATTGGCTTTGAAAAGTTGCATTTTTCTTATTATACCATGGACTTCTAAGCTTCTTTCATAGAACGTGTCTCAAACCAGGACAGAAGGTTACAAAAATAAGGCTGGAATGTGCCTTCCCAAGGTGACCCAGCCCATTGGCTGCTTCAGGCCAGCCAGGCCCACACCATTCCTGTCAGACTTCTTGGCTTTAAAACAGTGCTGGAAGGGGAGGCAGTGATGCAACCAGCCCCACCAGCCTTTCTGCCTGTGCTGGCAGCTTGGTGCTTTAGTGAATCAGTAGAAATCAGCAAAAACATGCAGCTAAACAAGAGAGTTTAACTTTCTTCATTTTGGGGAAGCATAGAACCCTCTCTAGCAGCTCCATGGTCCATAATTTTGGGTTCACACAGAGCAAGGACTCCTGTGTAAGCCCAGGTGTATGTGGCTCAGGATGACATACTCAGGGCTATAAAATGTGATTTACCTCAGGATTTGCCTTGGTTCTTTGGTTGTGGCATAGCCAAAGGGAAAAAAAAAAATTTAATGCAATTTATAAAAAATTAATTAATTCTAGACGAAATGACAGAATTACAGCAAAAGACATAATTTCTGAAGCCAGTTTTTCTGGTCACAGAACCTGCTAGGGTGCACTGCATCCAAGTTTCCTTGGAACGGACATGCTGAGGGTTGTGTTGCTGCTGTACTGGGGTAACTGGACAGCATGTAACACTCATGCCCTTCAGTTCACTCAGAAGTTAAATTAGCCCTTAAAACCAACTTCTTTTTTCAAGGCTATTCAGAAGGAATGAAAAGAAACTATCCTTATACTTGAGAGAAGCAGCAGGGGTCCTAGAGATGGAATCAACCCACTGTATGTGTTTAGGCTGTTAATTAAAAGACCTCATTTAATTTTTCACACGATTTTGGCGACATACAAAGCTGAAAGATAATGGTCTTATTCACTGTGAAAATACCTAATGTGATTTGCTTATTGGGCAAATGTTTCCAAGGCTGGGTATGCCTCATGGTAGGTGGAAACTTCACTTGATGCCTGCTTTGGCTGCAGCAGGACAGTAATGCTGGGGGTGACACAGCTGTCTTCGTGGATTTCTCTGAAATTCAGAGTTTCGTAAATAATGTGAAGGGGCTTAAATTACTCAGTTGGTTTACACTGGGAATATTTTGTAGACCCTGTTTTTTACTTTTCCTTCTCAAGCTGCAAAAATCCTTTAGATTTTATTAGCATTCTGCTGAAGTTTACCTGAAAAACTATCACATTTAATAACAGCACTAATTCCTGTGAAACTCTCCCAGCTTTTCCATCAGAACTGTGTTTATATCCCAGATTGTGCATACACACTTGAGCCTTAAGAACCAGAAATACTAGCGGCTAGGAAATTTGCTTCCCTGGCACTTGGGAAATAATCCATTTCAGGTAATCAGTTCCATCTTGAATATTTGTTTTTCTCAATTACATTACATACGGCTTTTGTGTGCTAAATTAGTAGCTCTTCTGTTTTTATAAGAATAAGGTTTACTGACTCTCCTGGTTAATGCTGCAGGGTTTTGGGGAAGCTCTATGCAACCAGTTCTATTTCTGATACAGTGCTAAAAGATGCTCTTTAATCTGTGGCTACATTTGTGTTAGTAAGTAATTCAGCACAGTAGGAGAGTGCCTGTAATGTGAAGTAGTCCATGCTGTGGGATAGCTCAGCTCTGCTCCCACAGGAACAACGCCCAGCAGCGGTCCAAGTGCATTCAGTGCACTCCTAGAGTGCATCCTCTCATTTGAGTTTCATCTGAAAGGAATCCAGCTGGTGCACTCTGGAAACCAAGGTGGAGTCTGCCAGGCTGATAGGGAGAGTCATTTCAAAAGCCGCCTCCTGCTCCAAACTGAAGTACTTGGGTAGGCACACCCTGCCTGTGCGAGGGCCCTGCTTGCTCTGCACCCCAGCCCCTCCAGCACACATCTTCTTCCCCAAAATACACTCTGCTGGTGAAAACACAGCTCTCTTCAATGTTTCTGCTCTTGGTAGCATGCCAGTATTGCCTTCTTAAGTCAGCTTTTTCCTCACCTTAGATTGTGTCTTTCATATTAATTGATTCACTGGCTCTTATATTACAAAGGGTGGTGGAGGAGAGTAAATTGCAGCACTGATTATTGCTTGTGGGTTCCCAGAATGGTAACGTTTCTCCTTAGAGACACTGCATTCAATTCTGCAAGAACCTACACATATGGATGAACTTCAGCTATATATGAATCCCACCGCAGGCAATGGAAAGTCTGTTGTGTATGAACTAATTGCACATGTGAATTACAGTGCCAGGACAATAGCACTGAGCTTCGCTTTCTTGATAGGGGCTGAAGCCTTGTTGTGCACCTTGTAGCAGAGTAAGGAAAAGTATTTGTGGCTTTTTTACTCCTAGAAAGAATGGATTCCTTTACCCTTCCATGCTTTCTTCTCGGGAAAACTTAACTGAATTTTGGAAGCTTACAAATGTATTTTTTCATTTTAATATAGATGTCTTAAAAGATTCATTTCTCCCTGAAGACATTTGGGCAAGGTGGAGAGAGAGATTGATCATTTCCAGATGTTCTTTGCTGACAGGCAAGAAAAATTCTGCTTTGGGTTGACACTTGTGAATGTATTTTAAAAATACATATTTTGTATACAAAGCTGCCAGGGAGAGCACAAGCCAGTGCATCAGGGGCTGAGATGCGCAGATTTGCAGTGTCATAGCTGCATTAATAAAGTAGGGCTTGCCCCTGCTGACTGGGCTAAAAGCCTTGGGAACTTCCCTCCCTGTAATCTCCTATGGACAGGCAGGGGAGATGGATGTGCTTTTCAGACAGAAACACCACGTGCAGTGTGCTTTGAGGTAGACACTTGGCTCCACAGTGTTTGTTGAATTAGACATATTAAAACAGATAATTCACTGTTTCTTTGATGTTTTGGGAACATTTCTTACTGGATTCCTCAACATTGCACACTAAATTCTGGCAAGACTTGGCACAGTGAATGGCAAGTTTGACTTTAGGCTTCTGGGAAGTACCCCAAATTAGCAAAGCAGGAGGATTTCGTGTCCTGCCTGTTACCTGGGAAGACAGCCAGGCCGATGGAGCAACTGGACACTGGTGTCTTGCTCCCCATGTGTCCGTCTTGCCTCCCACAGTGCACAAGCAGCACTCCAGCATCACATCTGTGGTTCCTGCCCCTCTGCCTCTGCACAAGCAGTGGATGCTCACTCTGATACTGGCTCTCTTGCCTGGCAGTAGTCTCCAGTGGCTACAAGGTGAGGACTTCTTAGTGGTGAAAGATGAGCATCAGTCAGTTCTGTAGGAAACCCTACAGAGCATATTATTCTTCAGTTGGTTCTGGTCTCTAAGGCAACAGCAGTCTGAGCATGGGAAGTAATGGAGCTCATGCCTGTCAGCAGCAAAGGAAATGCCTCCTTGGGAAGCAGTCCTTTGTAATAACTGTTGTCCTTCTCAAATGGCGTGTGGAACCAGAAACGCCACTAGAGACCAAGATGCCTTTATGAGTCACAAGCTGGTTTTCACTGGGTGGGCAGAGGAGGTGGGGGCAGTCAGCAGAACCAGCCCCGCGTGTTGCCTCCTTGTGCACGTTGAATCCTGGAGGAATAGGTTTCCATTGGAATGATTAATAAACCTGTCTACATGCAGAGGTTGTTGACTTTTAAGACTGTTTTAAGTAACTGACAGACAAAAGACTGATAAACCCATTTTCCTGTCTAGAGAGGGCTCTGCCCTTGTGAGTGGCAAAGCTCAGGGCCCTGGGAGCATTATGGACAAAGCCCTCCCAAGGCCCAAGGAAGAGGTGTGTGAGGACTGCAGTGGATGCAAGGTCTAGAGATGGTGAAGGTCTGCTTCAGGAAATGAATCTTCTATGGAGCTGTATCATGGCACTTGTCCCAGTGTCCCAAAGCCCTGCAGTAAGATCAGCTGTGACAGTAAGAGAGGGGAAGGAAGTGATAAGGAGAAGACAGGAGGTAAAACTAGGGGGGCATTGTTCTCTGTGGTTCTTCAGGTAAAGCAGGTAAATACCTAAGGGTCTTCATTGCGCCCATATGTTCTTTAGAAAGGAAAATATGCTAGCTTAGAGTATTAATTGATTTCTTGTGATTCAGAAGCCGGCAAAGTGGAGGGGGAAGATGACTCTGAAGTCAAATTTTGGAGTGTTTTCTATGAGAGCAAGATGTTGATAGGAGGAAGGGGCAGGACTGGGGAAGAAAAAGGAATATTCCAGTTTTTGTCCATAAAGGACAAGGTGCTGTGCAGAAGAGGGCTTTGAATCCTGAGACGAGGTGTTGATGGTATTTAGGTATTAAAGGTCTGAGACTTGATACAGTAGTTAACAAAACATCCACTTTACTGCCTTGGTAGTGTTGCTGAACTGATCTGTCAGTTTTGGGATTGTTCATAGAGCTGTGCAGGACGCAGTCTTTGGTGTTCTTTTTTTTCCCGAAATACATGTATGAAGATCTGAAGAAGTACATTCAGGGTATGTTTCCCCAGGGTTTTCCTTTCTCAGCCTGCTTTGCCCCCCCAGTAGCTGCCCAGGTGGGGTCCTCTCTGTCACACACGTGTGCAAGGTGCCAACTCAGGCTGCAAACTGGTAATGGGGTTTCAGTGCATAACAGCCTGTGACACCTGATGAACTGCATGCTTGATTAGAATGTGCTATTTGGGGATACATCTTTCAAAGGGATGCTAAAATTGGCAGCTTTACAATTTGACCTGATTTTCTTTTGATGCTGGTTGTGAAGACAGAAGCCACTACACAGTTAAAATCTGTTTTGTTTGGTTGCGTTTTATTTTGAGAAGAAGTGAGATAATTTTAGTTCTTCAGTACTAAAAATTACATGTAAATCCTGGCAACTGTACAACATAAATGAGCAACCTTGCAATAAAGGGTTTTTTGTCACCTTGGAAACACAGTTTGAATAAGCTACTTGGAGTAATTTTAGTTTCAGACTTCCCTCTGCCCTTGTCCCTCCCATGCAAATTCTGTTTTTACACTCAGTATATCTGGTTTAAATGTGTTTCTTTCATATATAGACAACAGGGGAATTTGCCAGACAAAAGTGGAAGAACACTGAAAATGACCTTGCACATGATGTTTCGAGAAGAAACTGGTGTTTGGAAACATACAGAGTTAAACTCATCCAAAACCAGATTTTAAAATCTGTCATTTTAGATCTCACAGCTCAGTGTAAAAAACCCAGAAGCTTAACTTTAAATAATTGTTTTTTACATACCAGTGAGTCTTGTTATTCTGGAGAAGAGTATGTCTTTTAGGAAACAAATTTTAGCACTAAGAAGGAAAGTTGAGGGGTTAAATAAGGAGAAATATACATTGAAAAATTGATGTAATCTATTAGATATACATGGTCTTTCAGAATCCCCAGTATTGTGATATCCATGTGAAATTTGTTGTATTAAAATGCTGTGAGTCTTTGTTGTGAACATTACACAGATTATGCTGTGGCATAGCTGGAAACTCAAGTAATTAGAGAAGAGATTAGGATAAAGTAGTGCTTCTATCCACTAAAGAATGTAAATATTTTGAATATCTTCAACAGCTCACACTTCTCTAACTGATCTCACCTGAAGAGTGCCCTTACTGTGAGTGCCCACTAGAGAAAGCACAGAAGCCTTTGTAGCCTTACTCAAATAATTGAAGTCAGCTGAGACACACTGACTTTCCACTCCTATGGAGACAATATTTTGAAGTGAAAAGTAAATTGATTTTCAGTTACTTGAAAGAGTAAATTGCATTTGAATGTATATTTTATTGTCCAGGTGATATTCCTGGAAGCTCAGAGGAATCCATGCAGGACTGGCTGGTGGTCCCTGTGCTCGTGCCTGGTGTCACCTCTGCCTCCAGCGGTGTGGTCTGCTGGGCTGGGCAGGGAAAGGTGCCTCCCAGGACCATGTGCCATGGTCTGAGCAGCCACAAAGACCAGCAGGACATTACACCAATACATCACATGAGACACGACAGCTGACTAACATTTGGGTTAAATATTTGGAAATGCTTCCTGACCATATGACTGGTGAGGTCGTTGGGATAATAATAGGGCCATATAACTCAAGATTTTTTAACACAGATGGATTTGAATATGAACAAATGGGGGACGTGTGTGATTAAGGGAGCACAAATGAGATTCTAATCTATTTTTCACCTCCATTTTCTTGGATTCTGTTGTGACTCCCAAGAGTGACTGAATGTTATGATGGACATTAATAATTAAAAGAAGCTTGACCATAGCACCTTCCCATGAGCTGCTGTGCTTTTGCCGTTCCTTATTATCACAGCAGTTGGCAAGTGCTGGGAGCAAGCTGTCAGCAGATGGTAGGCAGCAACTCCAGCAAGTTTGCAAATAAGGGACTTTCCCCACTGCAGCCAGCTGGCTCAAGTACTGATCTCCTTGCTGCACTGCTCTTTACAAGTCAAGAAAGCTCATCAGGTCAAAACATGTATTCCATACTGGCTGTCCAAAGCAGGAAAACCTTTTTCTCTGATGAAACACAGTTTTATTTGATAGGTGCACTCCAGGACATGCAAAAAAACCTCCATGGTTCCCCACCATTAACTTCTTTGATTGCTCTGTTTGATGCACATACAATGGAAAGAAAGAAGAGACTATTTCATCTATGAAANTTGTTACATACAGGGTAACTATAATGAAATGATCTTGTATGTACACGTAATGTTTTTGAGTAATAAAATTATTTCGCTTATATAAAAGAGAAAAATAGATGAGGTCCTTTCAGCTTGTGAAAGTCATTGCCAGATTCTGCCTACAGAAACACCTGTTGCTTAAAATTTAAGATTATGAAAACACATCTTTAAGGCATCCTTGTGATTGTCTTAAGTACTTTGAGCACAGCACACTATATAAAGTTCTTAAAAAGGATAAGTCTCTCAGTTTAAGGATGTTTCTACTTCTCTTTCTATATACTGCTTTTCCTGGTACCACATTTAGAAGTCCTCTATACTTTGCTCTCATGCGAAACTCAGAGTTTGGAAGTTGATTATTTGAAAAAATCGCTATTTCCAATGGTACAAGTGGAAGAAAAGGGAATCCACTTTCTCAAAGGTCCTAAGAAGATGCTCATTAACTGTGTTGCCCCAATCTGGCATTTTGGTGGCTGGTAGTAGGTAAGTGGAAGCAATTCAAGATATTCTTACAGTGTTGTAAGTTTTGCAGGATTTTAAATAAATAAATGTTGCATATGCAGGAGATTTTAAGGCCCTGTACATAATGTGATTTATGACAGATGTACCTTGCAACATCCCCTGGGCTGTGTTGGGTGGCCTGGCAGAGCCAGCTGTGCAGAGTCTGCAGGTGTTACAAGCTCCTGTTGAATATTAACAGGGGCTGCTAAAGGACACAGCTCGAAAACCTTATAGCTCCAGCTAGGGGGGGGGATGAGGTTCACAAATGTTACTTTTAATCTCAATTTGGATTAATAGCCAAATTCTGTGAGAGCCTGAATGGTGGCAGAGACTTTGTGAAGGCACAAGGCCAAGGAGAAAGATGGACCACAGGTGGAAATGGGTGAGAGCTCTGCTGCTTCTCCCAGAGCAGAAACGGCAGGACCACAAATATGGTCCTGGTCTAAATAGGACAAAATAGACAGAGAAATGCTTATTTAGTGATTTCATTTCCTTCACAGAGAATCTCCTGATGTTTTGAGCTAACGTTTGAAGCTGTTTTTCTTTTGACCAAATATATAGCACTATTTGCTGGTGTTTACTTTCACTTCAAGCAAGGTTGAGTGCCACCAATCTGCTGTTTTTGTCTCCATGTTAGGAGAAGGTAATTGTGGTGATGGTCATGATACCAACTATTTTTACTGTATGGGTAATGCTTTGGCTTCTTTATATCCAAAATACTTTGGTATTTTTAGCATATCTTCAGTGAACTGACATCCTACCATAGCACTGGCATGTTGTAAGATTGCAGGCAGAGGTGGTAATGACAGCCCTGAAGTTCAATGACATATTTTAAAAAACTCATAGAGATGTTAACTTGCATTCTCTAAAAAGTCAAATACTAACTTAAAAAAATACTGTAAGATGCTAAAAAGAGCATGAATTACTGTCTTACTTCTGCTTAAGCAAAGCACAGAAGGCAGAGCTGTGAACATTCCTGTTGCTTAAGTTAGCTGATAACTATGAACAGAAAAATTTCCATCACATTGCTCATTTGAATCTAGGTCTACCTTATATGGCTCTTAAAATCCTTTCCTGTTTAATTTTAATTACAGTTTAACAGGACAGGTAGATCATGCCCCTGGAAGCAATGGGCTCAGCACTTCACATAAAGGCAGGGTAACCATCTTGATGCTGTAGGTCACATTGCCAGAGCCCAGGTGGCCCATGCCACTGCAGTCAAAGAAGGTGGCAGTGGCTTCTCAGAGGTGTTACCTCCTGGTGTGAAGGCACCCGCGTTTTGTTGGACATGGCCAAGCAACAGTAATGCAGGTGTAGTGCACCAGGTGTAAAATCCCGACAGTGGTGCCTCTTAAAGCTATTTTGGTTTGAAGAAGGTGTCTGGCAAGGATGCTCTAGAAGGAGCCAGTGGTCTGAGCCAAACACTTCATTGCTCTTGGAGTCTCTAAAATCTGCTTTTAAAAAGGGCAACTGCAAATATTTCCAGTGCCCAGGGAGCAGATGGTGGACCCATTTTGGTAATGGACACCTTCAGCTTTGTCCAGCCTGTTGTTTATCAACCTCCTCAGGTTTAGAATATAAATGTTTTATTCTCCCACTGGTTTGTCTTCCTAAGATAAGCAGCTGTATTCTGGGCCTCTGGGGTGCCTTGGCTGGCCGATTCAAAATAGGGTGGGGGCGTAACAAAGGTATGGATGACTGTAGTGGTGTCTGCATCTGAGAGAAATCAGTCATTTGGCAGGCTGGAGATAAGACACACAGCTATTAGCTGCCTGATAGAGTTTCATGGGACTCTTATTTCAGTCCATTTTGATGTCAGGAAGGCAGACGCTTTCAATAAAAAGAGTGCTCATAGATTTTATTGGGGCATTCAAATGCTTCCAGTTCCCAGCTGTCATCAGCTCCACTTCAGTAATATAGTTGTCACTTTATCCCTCTGTCTGTGACAGGTCTTGAGAGAAGAAAGATACTGATTTGTTAAGCTTTAATGAAAAGGAGACTCATTCATGTTTCCAGACACTTTTAGTTTTACTCACACAAATGAATCCCACTGAAGGAAAATAAGGTACATCTTTCCACAATTACTTCCTAAATTAATAAGAAACTATTATTTCAGATACATCTGAGGAGATCTTGTATGCTATGAGGGATGGAATTTTCTGAAGTCAGACTGGAGCAGTTCAAAACCAGTCCCCAAGTGTGTACAGAAATGAAAGCCTGTGTTCTTAGGAAAGTACAACTTCTTCAACCTATCTGCTGATGCAGAGCTTATCTCTGATGCTGTCAGCAAGGCTGGAAAGGTTATTTTTCAGTCTTTTATTAGGAAATATTTAGCTGCATAATTTCATTATTCAACTGTATCAGTGCCCAAACATTGCTACCTATGCATCAGCATCTTCACCAGGGATATCCTTCTGATCAATGCATTTTTTTTCCGAACTGAACTTGGACTTTTTGCCTGTTCCGTTATTTATAGTTCTCATGTTATCAACTCAGCAAAAATTAAGTAATTGGTGAAATCTCAACCTGTTAATGAAAAAAACTTTTTAAAACATTTCTCTTTGTACTGTCAGTAGAATATTGTTTTCTCTTTGCTAAAAGTTACACTGTTTAACTGGTCCTATATATTTGCCAGTCTCCTACAAAAAATCTATGCAAGCTCTAGTCTCATCCTCTTAAAATAGCTTTTACTTTTTTGTAGAAGGCCAAGTAAAAGGACTCACATTCAGCACTGAGTGCTTTGCAGCTCCTGAACAAAACAGGCTGAGCTGAAAACAAAAGCTCAGCTTTGACTCTTACTCCACTGGCTCAAGTTAGTTCCAGACAGAGCCTTAATGTTACTTTATCTGCAGGGGTTTTTTATTGTGTGATCAATGCCAACTCTGTTGGGCAAATACAGGATACATAGGGATTTAAAAAAAATCCAGCTGCCAACAAGAAAAAGTGCTTTGTAACCACAGTTTGGAATGGAAACAATTTTCTAAGATACAGATCAAACTGTGTTTATAGACTCAACTATTGGCAGCTTTTCACCAAGCTATTTCCTGTGTGCCTATTGCATAGAGGAATAATCTAAGTGCTTAAACTAACATTTAAAACCATACAGAACATGAAGGAAATACTGTGTGAAGCAGCATGGAAAACACAGTGGTGTTGAATTTTCTTTTGTTTCCATAGCTAATACTCATGGGAGAAGGGCAGTAAGCACTGCACACCAAATGCCAGTACTCCAGTTCTTTGCTGGATTTGGTCCTTACTCTGTCCAGTACTTACTTTCTACTAATACTGTTTCAATTGCTAAAATATCCAACGAACAAACATTTTCAAAAATGCCACCTAAATTAGAGGAACTTGCTAAAAGTTACATAGTTACTTTAAATGCAGCAAGTTACTATTCCTTGTTAAATTATTCAGACAATCAAAGGCACACATGAACAGAAGGAATCTGATTTCCCGTTAGAACAGGTAGAAAATTTGAAGGTCTGAAGGTAAGAGTCAAGGTAGATGTAAACTGGTTTGCTCAGTTTGAAATGGTTGCAACACACATTTCTTGCAGAAAAAGCCCAAAATTCAGCTGCTAGCTGTTTGGAATCTTTTTGGTTGGGGCAGATTTCCTCTCCCAGACTTCAAGTGCATGCTCTTTGCTTCAGGCATGCATGTGCTGGTGGCACAGCTCACCTCCTGATAGCATCAGTAAGGTCGGGGCAGTCAAGCCGTGGTGCCCATGCAGAATTTTAATGGGGTTTTTGTCACTGCTGTTCTGCTTGGCTGGACTTCATTCCTGCTATCCACGCCGTGTCTCAGCTAGGGAGCATGGCAGCTCCAGTAGGAAAAAACTTAATGGTTAGGAGAGTAATTTAGATTGGATGGAACCTCTGGAGGTTGTCTGGTCAGCCCCAGCACAGAGCAGGAGCAGCGTAGGTGAGCTTGGCCAGGGCCAGACCTTTCCAATGTCTCCAGGATAGAATACCCACAGTTTTTCTGGGCAACCTGTTTTGGCATCTTACTATGATATGCACAACAACAAAAAACCCCATCAAATTTGTTCATACTTTTCTTCTTCGACTGTATCCTTACAGATCAGTTCTGGGAGGGATAGTAAAAGGCTTAGCTTTACATACTGATTCCAGCTGGAAATCAAACATTTTTTGTTAGGAATGAAAACTACCTAAGCAGGTAAGATCAATTTAGGTGAGATGGCACTGGGCTCTTCTTTTACCTGGGCCCTTGGGTAATGAAGAAAATGTAATTGTGAATGAATTTGCTGGAGACAGATGCATTAACTGTGCACAGCAAGTGTGCTGTTAGGAAAGCACTGACAGTTTTGGGTTTATGCATTTCTTGCACATAATTTGCCTGAGATGCTGTTCCAAAGCCAGCCCATGGGTGCTGCAATGCAGCAGTCGGAGGGAGCAGGACCTGAGGCTGCAAGGACAGAGGCCAGGCAGATCCACTGGGACTTACAGCTCCTCATCTGCACAGTAGTGAGTATTGGGACCGTCCCAACCACCACTATCTTTTCTGGGATTTTTTTCAACCAAAGGCATTCTGGAATGGTTTTACATCTTGCTCTGAAACCCGCACACAGATATTTCACAATATGTGTACTTAAAAGAATGCAAATTATTTCAAAAGACAGGATGGCAAAAATAGCATTTCAAGTTGTGGCACTCTCACATATGATAACTAATGTGAGATTGATTTTAGATGAAATCACAACTACTCTGCAATTAGTTGTTTTTGCATTGTAGAAATACAGGTATTACTGGGTTACTACCATTGGTGTCTCACATAAAGACTCAAAATTTTAATTTAATTTTGTTTTTCAGGAAGATTTAGTTTCAGATGAGCAAATTTTTAGACCTTCCTCAAAATTTGGTAAGAGAGGAAATCTATGAATATGTGTGATGTTCATATGTGGCATGTTGCTTTCTCGAGAACCAAATGAACACTTCCTTTGGCCCAGGATTTGAGGCAGTGCTGGGCATGCAGAATGCCTGGAATGCCTGTCTGCTCCCGGCTGCCTTCCACAGCGAGGTGACAGCCAACTTACAGCCAACGGGTAGGAGATGGCAGTGGGTCCTCTGCTCTCACTCCCCACAAGACAGGTGTACTGCAGGTTGCTTGTAAGCTATGCCACATAAAAAGCTGCAAAATATAGTCCTGAAGCTGTTTATAATGAAATTAAATGTAGGAGATGTAGACCCAGGTACAAGTTAACCAACAAAACTGTCTTAGTACTTTATCTTGGTAAAAAATGCCATATCATCTCCTAAAATCGGTTTTGAAGGGCTGTGCACTTGCTAATGGAACCAGTGCAGGATGTAGCTGAGAAGCATGTACACCAAAACTAGATTTTTCCGCGCTTGAGCAGCCTCAGCACATTATTTGCCCTGTCCTAATTCTGTTTGTTTTCTACCAGCGCGGCATTTGGGCTGGGATAGTAACAGCTGCTAACAACGAAGCCAACTCCATTCCCGCCGGCCAGGCCCGCAGAACCTGCGGAGAACCTGCCGGGAACCGAGAACTGCCATATGCACGGCTTGAGCCCGGGGGGCAGAATAAGTTTTCAGCCCACAGATTTGTTTCTTTGGGGGCGGGGGGGAGCAACATCAAGGGAAAAGAAGAATTTAAAATATGCTGCGACTCCTTTGGTCTTTGTCAAGAAACGCTACGCACATGGCTGTCGAAGGACATGATGACACTGGGGGCTGCCGTAGGGAACAGAGTACCGATGGGGAGTCCGTGCCCGCGCAGCGCCCCGGCCCAGGGGTACAGCATTCCCGAGCTCCTCCGGCGGGCGCGGCGCGGCTCCGGGGGTCCAGCACTGTCCGGCACTGCCGGGCCGCTCCGCGGGCACCGCCCGCCCCTCAGCCAGCCGCGGCTCCCCCGGGGCGACCCC